>CANXYC010302265.1:0-25091 GCA_948193065.1 Aleurites moluccanus | reverse complement strand
ATTATTTCAAATAATAAAATTTAAATAAATTCTTACTTTAAAATTTATTTCAAGCAGACGAATTTTATTGTTAATTGAATTAAATTTTTGTATTTGAGCTATTCCAATAGTGTAAAAAAAATTTGTGATTTTACTTATTATTGTTATTTCTAATTTAATTAAAGAATATAAAATCTTATATGCTATAGTGTTTTTTTTTTTGGGCTTAAGGTTCAAATTGGCAACTATGCTTTTTACGAAGATTCAATTAGTCACAAAATTTACTCTTTAAGCCCAAATTTGATCATTTATTTTAGAAAATATTATATAAATATATTTTTTTTGACTTTTTTTTTAATTTTACTGTTTTTTTTTTTTTTTTTTTTGCTGTTCTTAAATATATATTTAATATATATATAATATTTTTTTGATATATATTTAATATATGTCGTATTTTTAAAAAAATATTTTTAGATATGCAGTATTTTTAAAAAAATATTTTTATATATATAGTATTTTAAAATTTTTTTTAACAGTAAAAATAATTTTTTTTTTATTTTTTTTTGATATTTAAAAAAAATACTTTTATTTTAATTTTAGCTTAATCAATTTCAATTGTACTAAACCAAGTCGCGTGGACTTCAAACGCGGCTTAAAATGTGCGAGGAAAAAATATAAATAATATTATAAGGAAAAAGAAAAAAACTCTCTTTCTAGCACATCTTTATAGATGAAATAAAGGGCATCAAAGGACCAAGGGGAATTGATTCCCGGTCTGAGTAACACTTATAAGCCACTGAAAAAGGACATCGATTTCCATTTTAACCCTGCATTTGAATCGTTCTTTCGAAGATTAGAGACTCTAATTTAGAGTGAAACCCAATTTCAGTAAGTAGAAGAAGAAGAAAAAGGCAGTTCCAATAATAAGAAAAGAGATTAGTATTTATTACGTGAAACATTGTCAATCCATAACAGGAGGAGAAAAGGGCTTGAACCCAGTGATATTGGAGCATCGATTAAAGGATTCATAATGGATAGAAAATATTGTTTTATTTTTACAGGTGGGTATGGGTATGAAATTCAATTGAATTTTGTACGTGTTTTTAGTGGACAAGTGAGTGGGAATGAGAGAAGTTGGGGTTCAATGATTGTAGCAGACATGGCCAATACGAAAAACTGTTGGTATTATCAGTGAAGCAGAAATACTGAGAGAAACAGAGATAAAGATTAAGGTTAGAATTCAATATATGATTTCGTACTTTCCCAGGTTTTTCTCTATATTTTCCCATTCGATTTTCGCCACCCCATACCTCTCTTTCGCTAATTTGAACCTTGAGCTGTTTTTATTTTGTTGTTAGTGTTAGTAGTTAGATGGGCTCTTGTCTTTGTTACTCTCCTAAGCCACCCACTTAACTGAGTCCATTACAAATTTTATTGGGCTATTTCGGCAATATGATTGTTTGCCCAAATGTAGACCTTCCTGATGATCATGACCATATAAAATGGATTTTGGGCTGCCATTCGTAGACCCAAACAATTTCTGTATTAATGAGTCAGCTCCGCCTGTTGGGCAACGATATAATATTCAAAACCTAGCCTCATTTGATTATTAGGGCTGCCATTCTGGATTGAATTTTTTTTTTCTAATAAATTATGTGTGTTAATAGCATAATAATTATCTCTAAATATATATAATTTGATTTAAAAATAATTAAAATTATTCAATTACCAAAGATTTTCTTATATCAAATATGAAATTTATTATTATTTTTTCTTAAATATATATTATATACCATATAAATGTATTAAGCATCAAATTAATAATTATATATTAATGAGTCTTTCAAGTTGTCTCTATAGCTAAAGTTTCCAGTTGAAATTCAAATCATAACTAAATTTATTAAAATCAAATGACAAATGAATCAAATAATACAAGTCAGATCAAACTCTTTGAAGTTGTTTTCAAAATTGAGAGATCTTAAGTTTGAATTTCAATTACAATTAAATTTATCAAAATGGCTAATAATTATATTAAACAATAAAATCCAATGTGAACGAGAAACAAATCTAAACAAAACCCCAAAGTTATCTTTAAAATTGAGATATTTTGCGTTTGAATCCTAGTTGGGTAGAAAGCAAAACTAAGAATCAAATCTATAATGTCCCGACACTTCAATTCCAGTCTAAAATTTATCAAATAAGTTAATTAGACTTGATTGATATTATATATATCTATACTCGCTAGTCACCGCAAAGTTGTAATATAATCATTTAATCTACCTAATTTGCTGTCCAATCATTTCATGTGTTTTTTACCATTTTACTTTAATTTGTTGTTTCTATCCAATGATGGAGCTTTGAGCAAAATCTTTTAATAATGGACTGGGCACGAGTACGTAGTACCAGCAACAATTTCTTGGTGTTTTAACCTAATAATAGTTAGGGTACGCTTAACTTAAAATGAATGTCAGGATTTGAATCTCATAGTAAAATTTTTTCTTCCTAATACTTAAAAAAGTAATTTAATAATATAAGTAACTTACATACAGATACTTGAAGATCATATTACAAAGAGTTTTCCAAATATAAATTAATCAAATAAAAAAAAAAAAAAAAACAGTAGGGTGGCATAGAGTGGTAGCAAAAAGGAGAAGAAATAATTGTAGAAAAATGAATGATTTTGTCCGAAACATAGAGAAAAGAAGAGGTCCACAACCAGATCGAATCACAGAGTTAATATTAATGAATAATAATGGTGCTATCTGCATGGGGTGAAAGGCGTGCATGCAATGCACTCAATACTCTCACATGAATTCCCCTAAAAAACAACGACTTCACATTTCTATTCTATAAATTATATAACACCCAAAAACTACCCATACCCATACATACTTTATTAATCAATTAATTATTTCTCTAAAAAACATTCATATACTATTATGTATTTATATATTAGGCCAAAAAAAAAAAAAATTAAAGAGTGTGGACAGAAAAGAAAAGCAAAAGTTAATTGGCCTCCCAATGAATATGAATGAGATTTCTATTCAATATAAACACTTTCTCTTTTATCAATGAGAAGCAGAGAATCAATTGGGGCACCAACAAGAAGACACTCACTATCAAAGTTAAAAGAAAAAAACAACGAAATCAAAACCTGCAAAAAAAAAAAAGCAGGTCAAGTGTCTTAAAAAGTTATTTTGACTTTTTTCTTTATATATTTATTATATTTATAATATATATAACTATTTTTTTTAAGAGTAGTAATATATAATTATATTAGAGAAATATAAATAAATTAATATAAAAAATTAAATTACATGATAAAAAAAAAAAATATTGTTAGATTTGTATTTCGTTACAATCATTATCATTTCAATTGATAGATCAAAATTTTTATTTTTTATTTATTTATTTTATTTTTAAATTTATTTATTTAATATTATATAATTTTTTAATTCTCAAGATACTCGTTAAAATAACCGTATATATAAATATATGATAGGTAGGAGATAAGATTTTTGTTTTCAATTTATTTTTAGTATTGTTATTTTTTTATGTTATTATACAATAAAAATATCTATGAACATTTATTTTTTTGAATCAGAAGAATTAATTATGTGCTATTATAATAACATATATTTTATATTTATAAATTTTTATATAATTGTTAGTTTATATAATTTTAAATTTTTTCTTGAGTTTAAAATTATTGTATTTTTATTTAATATTAATTCATTTTTCTTTAGCATTGGAAAAGGAAAATTTAATATGGATGAAATTAAATATTGATGTTCACTCCGAAATTAATATGATTATTAATTTATTTAATTATTATGATTAATTATAGTCAGCGTGCATATATGCCATTAAAATCAACTTAATTACTAGCTAGTGCATTGCAAATCATAAGCCCTTTAAAAGATAAATTTTGGTCGGATGAGATTTTTTTTCTTTTTCACTTTATTTAACCACACTCTTTTTTTTTTTTTTTTTTTTTTTCACTTGTAGTAGTAACTACTGATGCTCTTTTCTTCCAGCCATATAAATTAATGTAATAATTAATTTTAGAGTGGTGAAATTAGAACTTTTCAAATAGTTTTGGTACTTCTCCTTTATTTTATCACTTAAGTTTGATTATCTTACTCTTATTATTTTTTGAAAGTTAATCTACTTTGATTTTCATTAAAATACAATACTTGCTTTTTATTAACTCTAAAAAAAACAATTCTTCCTCGAAAGAAAAAAAGATTACCTGTTATTATTTCAATTTTAATATAATAAAAAAAAATTGCACAATTTAATATTTTGAATATACTTTCATTATATATATATTGAGAAAGTTTAAATATATAGTGTTTAATTACTTGAAAATGCAATGTTTTATGAAAAATTATGTGAAAATGCTTAGTAACTTATATTTGAATTTAATAGATATATCGATTTTGAAAGTTTTCAGAAGGTGTAACTGCTAACAATAAAAAAATATTAAAAATGTAAATTAAAAACTTATATGAATTTGATTTGAAAAATAAATTCTTTATTCTTTATTTTGATTGTTCATTTTAATATTAGATATAAAATCGGACATTGTTTAGTTTTAATATAGATGAGTCATTTTTTATTTTGAATTATTATTAGCTTAGTATTTAAAATATTATAAATATATTAAAATTTTAATTATTTTCTGTAGTTTTAAATAATTAATTATATGAGTTTAATTTGAAATTGTTGATGGAAAGAAAAAAATTATATTTTTTAACAATCGAAAAATAAATGAAAATATTATTAATTCAATTAATAAAAGAAAATTTTTTATTAGAATGATGAAATTAATAATTATTTTGAAGTTATAATCAATTATTTTTAACAAATCTAATAAAAGATAAAAGAAAAATGAAATATAATAATGATGATATTGGTGTATATATGAAATATAAAACAAATAAATAAAGCATATAAAAAAGTTGGTATTGCTGAAAATGATAATTTATATTTTTTTTAACTTTGAAATTTTTAAATTTGAAGTTTTGTTTTTGGCAATACATGAAAAGGTAGGTGTGGTATTTAAGAAAAAATAGAGATAAAAGGGCTTAAGTTAAAAATAAGGAGGGGAGTGTAAAAAAAAAACATTTGAAAAGTGTCAATTTCGCGGTCCTTAATTTTATTATCATAAATATTATAATAAAATATTTATAAATTAATACTCAATAAATTAATAATTTTTATTTTTTATAATCCTAATTTAGACTAATGATTAAATTAATAATTTTGATAAATTAATGAAATAATATTTTTTAAAAAGTATTATATTGTTATATGGTTTCATTCATATTATAAATTAATAATTTATCAATATTATACATATAATAAATTATGATATGAATTTTATCAAAATATGATTCTAATAATTATTTAAAATCTAAGTAATTATACATATTTGTTTTTTTTCACTTCATTTAAATTATATTTAATTTATTTCTTTTTTTTTTCAAGTCATTTAATTCATATTTAATCGATCATATTTTTTTTATTTCATTTCAATTAGTTTATATCTAATTGAGTACATTTTTTTTTATCCATTTCAATTAATTTGTATTCAATTGATTATATATTTATATCCATTTTAATTAATTTGTATTTAATTGAACACATATTTTTTATTTAATTTATTTAATTCATATTAAATTGATTATAAAATTGATAAAATATAATAAATTTTTAATTAATTGAATATATATTTATTGAATTGTATATACTTTTTTAAATTAATAAATTATTAATTTATCAATTAATTAATATATTTTTTAATTAATAAAATTTATAAATTTTAATGATATTAATTTATAGAGGTTTTATTGTATCTGACTTTTGTAAATATCAAAAGAAAATCATAATTCTTACTAAAATCTAATTAAATCCCTTTCACAGTACTTTTATTCTGAAAAATTCTTGCCTATTGACTTAGTTGGAAAAAGTGTTTGTTTTATCCAATTAATTAAGTTAAAACACTAAGGATTGATATGCCAAAACAATACTTGAATATAGAGATATATGCACACTTATTAATTTTTATATATTACTACATATAATTAATTAATTACCTTTTAACTTGGAAAACTAATAATGGTTTCGTTTTTATTCAATTATTCGATATAATTTCCACAGAAAAAACTGACTTAAAAGTGGAATTAATGATGATAAAATGATTTGGTTATAAATTACATACCAAAACAAATGATGTTAATATTAGCTAGTCTGGAGTCTGGCCTGAAATTTAAGACAGCAAATAAGAGGCCAATGATATATGTTGTTCTTCATTTTTATTTTTTATTTTGACAACAAAGAAACCAATGATTGCTTATATGGTGATATGTCCTTAACTTATAAGAGATGAAAGAAAAGTCAAATGATCAAATGGTTTGACCATGGTGCAATGATGATTGTTCACAAAAATTATATAATATAAATATAAGCTAAAATTAACTATTAATTAATTATTTCTTAAATTTATATATATTTTTTATTAATTAATTATTTTTTTAATGTGAGATATATTTTTAATATCTCACCATTTGATCATTATTGATATTATATTTAGAATTTAATGAATTTCAGCGTAATTAATTAAATTTATTGATATTAGTATTGTATTTAAGATTAATGAGTCCCTAACTTATAGAATTTATTAATATTGATATTATATTTAGGATGTAATGAATTTCAACCTAACCGATAAAATTTAATGATATTAATAGATAATTTTACTATCAGGATAAAATTTCGTTCTGATATAATATTAAATTTTCGATAATAGATTCAAGTAATAAATGAGAGGAGATTGGGTTTAAAAAAATATGATTAACTTTAAGATGAATTTAAGGTATAATTATACTTAAAAATTAAAACTAATTATTAGTTAATTATACTTTAAATCTCTCTCTTTATATATATACTTGTGGGACATTTTTAATATCTCAACAGTACTACTTATAAAAAGCTCTGCCCAGTGAAGGATAAGGCCCCAAGGGGAAAGAGAAATGCAATAGTCCTCCTGAGTCCTGACCATTTTCTGGTATATGCTCTACATATATCATTCAATTGCGCATCGCATGTAGATTCTACATATCAATAATTAATACATGCACACTATAAAAGGACTAGGAACAATAACACCATAAAATAATGGATTTTTTATTAATTTAATTAGCACTAAGTGACTCTGAACTATATATTTAATTTTTTATGTAAATATTTATTAAATCAACAGTTAATTAAGATTGCATAATTAATGATTAAAATTGTACAAATATGATAAATTATGTTTATAACAAAATGAGAGAATCTAAATTCTAAAAATGTTCTTAGATTATTATTTTCAAATGACTTTAAAAATGCACTTCTCATAAATTCTAGCTAGATTTATAAATTTAGAAATTATCCCTTAATGGTAATCTCAAAAATTATAAAAATTTTGAGGTTATTTTTAGCGTTCTTTAAAGTTTGAGTATGTTTATCTTTCGTAACTTAATTAAGATTAATGATATATATTTATAATTATGAAAATTTTAATGATTCATTTAATTTAATAATTTATATGAATGTGATGATTACAATATTTCATATTAGATTGAAATTAATTAATTTTAAAAAAATCTTCAAGCCCTTTGGTGATTCCTTTTTTATTTGAATTTATGGACAAGAATCAACCTAAACATGTCATTAAAAAGATATTATGGCAACAAAAAAAAAAAAAAAAAAAAAAAAAAAGGAAAAAGTCTTGAGGAGGAATATCAGAAATCTAATTAGTTGAAATGCATGTTCACCGGTAGTAGCTCTTTCTCACTGCAGGCGTACAAGTCAACTGCAACTAGCAGTTTTAAAAAATAAAAAATTATCCAACTCATTGACTAATATTTTGAAATTTTCTAATATTTAATCAAATAAATAGGTAATTTATTTGGTTTAATTATTTATAACTAAATAATAAATAAATAAAATAATTAGCTAATTAAATGAAATTTAATGGAAGAAGGAATCTATAGATTTTGATTTACTCTCAATATTTATTGTTAATGCATACTTTTGTAATTGCTTAAATATGCAAGGATTTAAAGATGTGACTCTCCATTAATTAAATAAAGTCCTCAAAATAAATTACCCATACACAAATCAATTCCACACATATTCTCCTAAACATAAATATTAAAATCAATAAAGATTCATTGCAAACTAAAATTGAAAGGGTAAAGAAATATATATATATATCTAAAAATGTAAGAAATGGGGCATGTGAGATCAAGTGTGTGCCCACATCAATAATTCATGGCCTTTCTCACTTAAAGCGATTCGAGTACAGTTTGGCCTTTTTGTTATGATTTCTTTCTGTCCCCATTTGACATGTCTAAATCCAGACTACGCCAACATTTGGATTTTCTTCCCATCACCTCGACACACACACACACACACACACACATATTTTCATGACCCATGAGCTGGGAATTTCTGAATTTATGTGTATTCAAAACAAAAGAAATATTGGTGGAATATCAAATTAACTTTAAAGATTACAAAAATAAATATTAAAATATATATAAATAGAAAATTTAATTATATTTACTTGATTCAAATTTTTATTGAACAAAACTTGATTACAGAGAAAAATTGTGAAAGAAAATATTATGTATTTGTTATTTAGTTAATAGAAGTTCTACAAAGACTATTTATATATAACTTACAAGCTTCTAAAAATAGAAAAGAAGAATAGAAAAGAAATTGACGAAGATGAGCTGGCAATTCAGTTTAAACAATTCCTAACTAATTAACAAACTGATCACATGTTTTTCTTGTGTGATTTTAATAAGTTAACATCTCCTTCAAGATGAAAGATGTAAATCAAGCAAGTTCATCTTGGATAATAGCTTTGTGAACTGTGGAGTAGCAAGGGACTTAGTGAAAATATCTGCTGGTTGTTGATGTGTAGAAATATACATTGGAATAATGAATCCCTTCTTATATTCATCACGAAGGATGTGACAATCTATGTCTAAGTGCTTAGTTCGCTTATAGAAAACAGGATTTGCTGTGATGTGTAAAGTAGCTTGATTATCACAGTAAAGGGAAATGGGCAAGCTCACTAGTAATTGAAAATCAACAAGTAAGCAATCCATTTGAGCTCACAAACCGTGGATGCCATGCTCCTATACTCCGCTTCAGCCGACGAACATAAGACAGTAGTTTGTTTTTTTTGTTTTCCATGAAATTGGAGAGTCGCCTAACATGATACAATAACCAGTTATAGAACGTCTAGTGTCTGGGCATAAAGCCCAACCAGCATCACAATAAGCAGTGAGAATAAACTTATTGTGACTAGGAATGAAAACACCCTTTGAAGGACAACTTTTTAGATACTTCAAGAGATGAACGGCTGCATCCTAATGTTAAACTCTAGGATCATTAACAAACTGACTGAGATACTGAACAACAAACGTTGTGTCTGGGCGAGTAAGACTAAGATATAATAGCCTGCCAATTAATCAATGATAGTGTGGTGGATCAGAAAAGAGCTCACCGTCGATGTTGCTTAACTTCAAATTCTTTGGTAGGGGAGTAGAAACTGGTTTCGCCCCCATCAAGCCTGCATCAGCTAGATTATCTAGTATGTATTTGCACTGATTAATGTACATACCAGAAGCTGATATAGCAATTTCAATCCCAATGAAATACTTTGCAAAACCCAGGTCTTTAATGGTAAAAACACGATTAAGATAATCTTTGACATCCATTATGAGATTCTCATCAGCACCAGTGATTAGTACATCATCGACGTAGGCCAAAAAGTCTAGGAAAGTGTCTTTTGCACCTTTAGTAAACAGACAATAATCATGTTGGGATTGGTGAAAGCCATAGGATGTCAACTTAGCAATAAATTCCACATTCCATTGTCTTGAGGCCTGTTTAAGGCCATAAAGGGATTTAGTGAGTTTACTTACCTGACCTGGTAAAGCTTTTGTGTATCCAGCAGGAGGAGAAAAATAGACTTCTTCATCTAGGAAACCATGAAGAAACGCGTTATTGACATCTAATTGATGAAGAGGCCATTAATAAGCAGTAGCAATTGTGAGGAAGAGTCGAACAGATACAGTTTTAGCCACAGGAGAAAAACTCTCATTAAAATCCAATCCCTCAATTTGATTATAGCCCTTGGCAACCAAACGGGCCTTGTATTTATCAATTGAACCATTAGGTTAAAACTTAACCTTAAAAACCCACTTACTGCCTATAGATTTCTTACCCTCTGGCAACTGAGTAAGTTCCTATGTATTATGGGATTCAAGTACCTCAAGTTCCTTCTGCATTACCTCTTGCCAATGAGAAACATGCTTGGCTTGATCATAAGTACGTGGCTCTTGAATCTTAGACATGTTAGCTAAGAAATCTATATACTCAGAAGAAAAAACAGAATTTACATGGTAAGGAAAAGTATTAGGTGTGTATTGTTGGGTGTGTACCTGTGTAGACTAAAGTGGTATAGCAATGGGCATTATAGTTGGTGAAATAACCTATGAAACAAAATCATCAAGCCATATTGGTCTAGTTTTAGTTCTGGTACTTTTTCTAGGTGGAGCATGAACAGATGGAGAAATGACAGGTTGTAAACTGTTGTGTATAGGAATTGAATTATTGTCAAGAGATGGCGGTGCTAAGTCATTGTGACTGTGTTGATGTTGTAATATTGGTGACATTGATACTGGTACTGAAATAGGTTCTGGTGTAGTAACAGAAGTGAATTCATCATTGGTATTGCATTTTGGGATTGGTAAAGGTGTATTAATGGTGGTAGTGGTTGTAAATTGAAAATGAAATATATTCTCATAGAAGATAACATCTCGAGAAATAAAGATGGTATGGTTTTTCAAATTGTAAAGCTTGTAAGCCTTTTGGCCTGTTGTGTATCCTATGAAGATGGCCTTTATTACCCTTTCATCAAACTTATCCTTTTGGGGACTGACATTGGTTGCATAACAAAGACACCCAAAAGTTCTTAATATTTTGTAGTTTGGTTGAGTTTGGTTAAGTAGT
The DNA here is from genome assembly GCA_948193065.1 of Aleurites moluccanus. Classification (NCBI taxonomy): domain Eukaryota; kingdom Viridiplantae; phylum Streptophyta; class Magnoliopsida; order Malpighiales; family Euphorbiaceae; genus Aleurites; species Aleurites moluccanus. The sequence goes on along the minus strand of CANXYC010302265.1, from coordinate 14,033 downwards.
TGATAGGGGGTATTCCAATTGAGGGTGGCAGAAGGTAAACGATTGATTAGGTGTATAGCAGTCAAAATAGAATCCCCTCAAATTTTTTTTGGTAGATTTGATTGAAACATCAAGGCTCTTGCAACTTGAAGGAGATGCTTATGCTTCCTTTCAACTATCCCATTTTGTTGGGGAGTATGAGGAAAGTTTCGTTGGTGCAAGATTCCCAAGTTATTAAACAGAGTTGCACATGTTGAATTCACAAATTTAGTACCATTGTCACTTCTGAAACATTTAATGGTAGTACTATACTGTGTCTGCACCATATGGATAAATGAAGTTATAAGGCTGGGTGTTTGTGACTTATGGCTCATCAAGTATGTCCATGTTGCTCTAGTATAGTCATCAACCAATGTCAGAAAATAATATGCTCTAGAGATTGATCTGTATTTGTATGGGCCCCATAAATCCATATGAACTAGATCAAATGGTCTAAAAGTTTTTGTCATGCTTAAAGGAAAAGGGAGTCATTGTTGCTTGGAAATGGAGCAGATCTCACTGTGGCTATCAAGATGAATTGGTTTGATATCAATGTCACCAATATGTTGCAGAACATCAGTAGAACAATGACCCAACCTGTAGTGCCACATAACAGACTTTTACAAAGGTAAGTCATTATTATTATTATTATTATTAATTGGTAGAGTATGGCAAGTAGTCAGAGTATCAAATTGTACAGTATTTGTTGGGAAAAATTTGGAAATAGTAGATACTTCATGTTGTGCATTATTATAGCTATATTCCTAACAAGAATAAACTCTTGAAGGAGTGGTACAATTATTTACATATGTTATAATAGTTGATTGTTCAAAACTTGATTGATCTAGCTTATACAGTTTACCTTCTACCTTGCCCACAACATACACCACTTTAGTCAGTAGGTCCTGAAATATACAACAATTAGAAAAGAAAATAACAATTGAATTGGAATGTTGCAAGTATTGTTTGACTGAAAATAGATTGAATTTGAAGCTAGGTATATAAAGGACTTCTGTCAAGATCATGTGGCTATTGAGAGTTACTTGTCCTTTATGGGTTACTAGTTTAACTGTGTTATCTGGGAGATATACTAGGTGATATTCTGTTAGGATTTGTAGCTAGGTCAAAGTTTTTAAATCTGAGCATATATGACTTGAAGCACCTGTGTCTATGATCCAAGAGTTAGTCTTACAAATATCAAGCAAGCTTAAAGCATATGACATAGTCTGACCTGCAAAGTTCACTATACCAGTAAGACTTTCGTTAGAGACACCACTATTTACTCCTTTTCCTTTGATGTACTTCAAAACTTCATGCTGAATAACAGTGGTTAGGGTACTCCAGTCTTCCTTAGTTACTTCCTTAGGCAAAATCTCATCATTATCTGCCAAAGGTGTGTCTGCAATATGCCCAACAAATCTCACTGTGCTTTTCATTTTATCTTTGTAATCTCCATACCATTCTAGTAGGCCATGAAGCTTGAAACAGGCATCTCTAGTGTGCCCATCTCTGTTACAAAAATCACAGAACCTTTTATTCTTATCCACATCCATCTTTCTATAGTATCTTCTTCCTCTACCAGTACCTGATCTAACATAGTTGCCACCTGATCCAACGTAATTACTTCTTCCATATGATGTATTTGATTTGACATAAAAAGCTGCATTATCTGTGTTATTACCTACATTCATATGGATTTCTCTTTGCTTTTCTACCTTCAACACCATAGCATAAGCTTTGTTCTCATTAGGCATTGGATCCATGAGTAAAATCTGATTTCTCACGTGATCAAACGACTTATTTAGTCCCATCAAAAACTGAATCAAACGAGTTTGTGAAGTTAAATTTGAAATGAGCTTTGAAACTCCACAGGTACATTCAGGTATTGGTGATAAACAAGTCAATTCTTCCCATAGCCTTTTTAAATTGGTAAAATACTGTAAAACAATATGATTTCCTTGTGAAACTAAACTAATTTCTCTTTGGATTTGATAAAGCATTGGTCTATTACTACAACCATATCTCTCAGCCAATTCTTCCCAAAGATCTTTAACATTAGTTGTATACAAAAATGACTATACTATATCTTTAGAAATAGAATTCAAAATCCACGATCTGACCATACAATCAACTCTCAACCATTTCTCATAGTCATTCGCATCCTCTTCTGGTTTAAAGCACTTACCATTAATGAAACCGAGTTTCTCCTTGGCTCCTAGCACAATTTTCACAGAACGACTTCGTGAGAGGTAATTAGAACTTGTCAGTGGTGTTGTAACCAAAGTCATTCCTGGATAATCTGATCCTTAGAGCTGCAAAGGATTTCCATCATTCAGATCCTTTACAATCTGATTTATTGTAGATTGAACATTTTCTGACTTCTCTCCCTCGATCTCCACTATGATCTCACAAATCTTCTTAGTATGATACTGCAGTTATTGTAATGAATGTTGAACAAGCAAATCAAAGATTACTGTATAACCTTTTTTGCTTTGATACCATGAACAAAACTTGATTACAGAGATAAATTGTAAAAGAAAATATTATGTATTTGTTATTCAGTTAACAGAAGTTCTACAAAGGCTATTTATATACAACTTACAAGCTTCTAAAAATAGAAAAGAAGAACAGAAAAGAAATTGACGAAGATGAGCTGGCAATTCATTTTGAATAATTCCTAACTAATTAACAAAATGATCACATGCTTTCCTCGTGTGATTTTAATAAGTTAACATTTATAATTAAAGTAATCAATAAAAAATATTATTAAATAACTTATACTCTCTCTAAATTATTCAATTGCCCCTTTAATAAAAAAATTTTATGATATCAAAACGAGTTTCTATTATGACCTATCAAATTACAAAATTATCAAATTACATATAAAATTATCATTGGACTGGTAACCTATCAAACTACCAGAATATAGACAAATTACTAGTAGGCTGATGTCCTATTAATCTACTAAAAGATTAGATTACCAGTGAATTTGTAACTTATCAAATTACTAGAAGATCATATTACTAAGGGGCTGGTAACCGATCAAATTACCAAAAGACTAGATTACCAGTAGGCTGATAACTCATCGAACTACTATAAGACTAAGATTATCAGTGGGCTGATAACCCATCAAACTATCAAAAAATTATATTACCTACTTGAATTGTCAAGTGACAATTAGATCATGCCAGTTACCACTTAAGGAGGGAGTGTTGGAATATCAAACTAAATCCCACAATAAAATATTATAAAAATAAATATTAAAATATATATAAATAGAGAATCTAATCACATTGGTTTGATTCAAAGTTTTATAGTTAGAGTGATAAACCAAAAAATTATAAATAACTCACTCTTTCTAAATTATCCAAATTTCATTCTAATAAATTTTTTTGTGGTATTACAGCAGATAAATAAATTTTATGTATTATATTAAGTTATTTTTATAATTAATTAAAATAGGACAATTGATCTAAGATTAAAAGAACTCAATAAATAAAAAAACTATAATCTTCTTAATTAAAATTTATAATGAATAATATATATAATAATGCAATATTATTAAATTTTACTACATAATTACATACATACACAAATAATATTATATCATTTTATATTATAAATGATAATTTTTTTTTTCTTATCATATATTTGTCTCACTATGATCTTATATATGTTCGATTACTAAATGAGATAAGATAAATTTTAAATTTTAAATTCGAGTCAGATTCAAATAATGATATAATTTTATCCGACTATATATATCAAATATTTTATATATTTTAATTTATCATTTTTAAATTTATAATTTAAATTATATTATATGGAATATTATTAAATAATTATTTTGAAAGAATAAAATTTTTTTTTCCTCCCTGCTACATCACTCAAAGTGGGCAGTTGAAGTTGATGAAATAGAACACGAAATAAAATTGAACTCGTTCCATACTCAACCTTTGCTATTCCTACTCTATATAGGCTAATCACTGAACGTGGCATTGAGTGAATATGGTATTAAAGACTGTTCAATATTTATATATATTTTAAAGAAATGATCCCAAATTATCCTTAACAATGATACGAGAGTTTGTGGAGCTAAGTTTTAGATTTGTTGTAACAACTCTAAACGTTAGATGCTTTCACAGCAATCCGATGCCTCATTTATTCATTTGATGTAGATTTGTTGTAACAACTCTAAATATTAGATGCTTCATTTATTTATAAATTTAAAATTTAACTCCAATTAAAGGTGATATATAGATAAAATAAAAAATTAAATATTAAAAAATTTAAATATTCAATTTTTAGTATTAAATAATATAAGTAATATAATTTATAAAAATATTTAAAATTTTAATCACTTAATATATATAATACAAAGTTTAAGTTAAAAATTTTAATTTATCATTTTAAATCAGTTTTAATTTAATTAATACTTTTAAAAATAAATGTTATTAAATAATTTAAAATAATTAAATATTAAAAATTTTAATTTTAAGTACTGAATAATATTATTAAATCACTACAAAAAATTTGATGTTTATTGATGAATAAACTCGTTGGTATTATAAAAAAATTCATCGGTAAATAGAATCACCGATAAAAAAATATAGTAAAAAATATACTTGTTGGACGGAAAATTCTACCGATTGGTAATTTATCATCAAAATTTGCGTCGGTAAAATTTTAAGGTCGTCGGTAAATATATTGACGGGCATTTGCAGTCTGTCGATGAATTAAATAAAAAAAATAAAAATAGAAGAATGATGATGGAGAAATTAAATCATTTTTAACTAACATATTATTTTTAATAATTTAATATTCTAATTAATTATATTCTATTTTCAACTGAATTATAAGTAGAAAAAAATATAATTAACTATAATATTAAATTATTAAAAAAACTATAATAGTCAAAAGTGATTTAATTTCTCATTATTATTTTTCTCTTTTTTATTTTTTATTTAATTAAAGTAATAGAGACTATATATTTAATATTTATGTAAATGAATTATTAACAATGATATTATAAAAAATATAATATATACTCTAATAAATGATTAACAGTGAATTTTTCTTTTTTTAAAAAAAATCAAAATTAGATTTTGTTCCTTATAAAAAAATGGATATTGGTACTAATAGCTTTTTTTAGAAAAAAAAAATCATTGTTAACCGTTTGTTTAGAATATAATTACTAAATTTTTTATAATATTATTATTAATATATAATAATAGCATCTATAAATCTTAATATATAGATAGATAGTCTCTAATATTTAATTAATATAAAATTGATAATTGTTCAATTAATAAATCTAGAAATTGGATAATTCATTAAATTTAATTAAATATTATTAAATTAATTAGACTCTTGAATTCAAATATTTTAGAGTTAAAATTTATACAACTTAAAAGGAATGAAAAATAACATTATATTTATATTTCTTTTTAGACGTCATGGTATAAATTTTATAAAATATTTAAATTCAAAAGTTTAATTAATTATTTTAGTAAGTAATTAAATTTAATCAACTTTTCAATTTCTTAATCTTTTCAATAATATTTATTATTATTGAACACTCCTCCTTCTCGATCACTATTAATAGTCAACGTTTTATTATTCACTATTAGACAAATTATGAAAATTATGTAATATTATGAAATGTAAGAAATAACTTTTAGATAAATTATGAAAATTCTCTAAAATTTTGATATAATATTTTTTTATTATTATAGTAAGTTATTTGGGATTAAAGATTAATTACATTTAGCTATTGATTATATAATTTTAATATTTTAAATATTAAAATTTCATTAAAATATTAAAATTGCATGTGAATGATTTCATATTAAAATTTATTTCATCACTAATCTATTAAAATTTATATTAAAATAATTTTTTTATTATTTACTAATCTATTAAAATTTATTTCATATTGAAATTTATTTATTAATAAATTTTAATCTATAAATCTATAAATTTAATATGAAATCACTTGTAAGTTTAAACTATAAAACTATAAATTTATTTAAAAATAAAATATAAAAAAAATTATTTTAATATTTCACTAAAATCTATAAATTTTAATATTACAAAAATTTATTTTAATAGCTTAATTTATATAATTAACGTAGCCCCTTACTTTTACCCTTTTTTTTTTTTTTTAAATCAATGCTTAATTTAAATTACAAATAAATTCTTTCATTTTTTCACAGAAGCAATAACACAGAAAAAAAGTTAACTAGAAATTAAAATTACAGAAGCAAATTACAAATTATAGAAGCAAATTAACAGAAAAAAAAATCTAATACAGAAGCAAATTACAAATTAAAATTAACAACAAAATTAATCACTATTACAAATCAGCAACAAAATAAAACAAAAAATGTCAACAAATTACAAATCAAAGCAAACAAAAAATAACAACACAATCAAACAAAATACTTCTCACCGAAAATCTTCCATGAAACACAAAATTGTCCAAAATCATCACCTCCAATAATCGTCCAAAAATCGTTCATGAAGCACAAAATCGCCCAAAATCATCACTTTCAAAAACAACATCAAAAATGAAAATTAAAACTGTGAAATTGGAAAGAAAATGAAAATGGAAAAAAAAAAACAGACTTACCTATTTTTAATCTTGATAATTTTTATAGAAATCATGGCTAATATAGATGAGAAAGAGAGCAAAAAAATGCGAGGAAGAGAGAGCAGAAAAATGTGAGGGAAAGAGAGACGGAGAAAAAGAAATTATGAATTGTGACGTTAAGAGTGGCGCTTATCTATATTTTTTTTAACGACCAAATAAATTTATTGACAATCCGTTTGCAAATTATAAAAAAATAATATTTTATTATTATCGATTACTTACTTACAGATATTAAAAATTATATGACAAATAAAATCGTAGCTCAATCCATTGATAAATTAATGAACACGAAAATTTTGTGCCTAAAATTTTACAGTCGATAGATAATTAGCAAATGTGCACGCGCAAAATTCTCGTTATATTTGTCGACTGCGTATACTCTTATCTATATTTACTAACAAGTGTCCGTCAGTAATTGGTAGCTAAATACAATATATGATTAACGTCTGTCTTTTCGTTGGTAAATCGATAGAAAATGTCAACGAATTTCTGTTCATCGGTAATTTGCGTCGTTAAATTGATTCTTTCTTGTAGCGAATGATATTTATTATATATATATATTCACTGGATATTGATACTGCTACTATCCTATATATTTCTTTTTATGAGATATTGAATTGATATATTACTAAGTCAATAAAATGTTAAAAAAAAAAAATTACTGAGTCAACAGAAGAATAAAAAAAAAAAGAAAAAAAAGCAAGCGAAAGAGAAAGGAATAAATGCAGAATTTACGTTCCTCGACGTCCTGTCGCTGTTGATGGGGACGACTGACTTATTTTTACACTTACCAAATGAATGAGCATTTCCAATACATTTTTTTTTCCTTATTTATTTACACTTACCAAAAAAAAAAATAATAATAAAGAGGTTAGATTCATTGCTCAACTGATATAATTAAACTTGGAGTTATAAAGATGAGTTTGTTAAATATATAATATAATGTGTTTGGATAATTTTATATTGAATAATGATAAGAAATATGAATGTTAATAATAAGAGGGTAATTCAATTTAAATAGTTTAGGTATTTTATGTTATGAAATTCAATTTATTATAAATCCATTATTTAATATTAATAGTAATACTTTGATTTTATCTTGACTTAATTTTTAGGTACATAAAATTTTATATGGTATTAGAGTTGGAATTTGAATTCATTATATGTGAATTATGTTTTTAAGTGATCTAAATAAAAACAACAATGTCACCATATATTATTAAGTGACAATTCAATTTAACCTAATGATATTAACACTCGTCAAAATATTAAATATATAATAAAATTATGGGAGGGTAACCTAATTCAAATGATTTAGATCATTTTATATTATAAAATCTAACTTATTATAATTTTAATACCTAATATTAATAATAATATTTTTACTTTATCTTAATTTAAACTTAACTCCTAGGATGAAGAGAATTTGACAAAGTTTCTTATTTCTTTAATAAAAAATAGCAAATTTTTTTTTAGGAAAGCATAGAGATGGAAAAGATAAGAAAAAATGGGCCTCTCATTGAACCGAAGGACATGAAAGCAAGCTGTATTTGCTGCCATGACAAGGAAAGATTGTTAACTATATTTGTAGGTTCCAAATGTTAGAATTCTATACAGTAAAATTTCTAAAGTTCCCTTTGGAGTTTGGAGTGACCTATGCTTGTGGTGTATTGTGCGATTGCAGGATATTCTATTTGTCTTTATATGTCAAGAAAATGCCATCATGCCGAATTTTATAAATTAAAATTAAATAAAATAAATAAACTATATAGTATACATAATTTCTATATGGGGTCTACGACTTCTTTTAAGTTGTCTACAAAGGAAGCAAAGCCAAGTCACATTTATGAATGAGACTATCTCATGTTTATACCCACACCTTTAATTAATTAATTGTCTCCTTTAATCTCTATAATTTCATTTTTATTAATAATTAAGCTTGATAATTAAGTAACCAAGTAATTATTAATTTCACCGAGAACAAACATACAAACAAACAAATTTAATCAATATTATATTAAAAAGATTGCTTTTTGAGTTGGGAAATTTTTATGAAACTGAGTAGCAGACATTATAATAGTGGGGATTCTGGAAAATGCATTATTGTTTAAGAAAAATGATTATTTTTGTCTAATTGGAATTTATATATTAATCAAAATCACTTTTGCGGAGATAAATTTGCAAAAAAAAAAAAAGCATTTATCGCACACACGAGTGACATGCAGAGAGGTATATATGTTTACTGGGTATGACATACACTGGATGGATGGCCCCAATAAGTTAAATGTTCAAAAGATCTATAGTTTGATAGTTCTTCATTGAATTGTTATCTTTCCCTATAGAATTGGTAGGCCATTTCTATATTTACTCATCTCATCACCTTTTGTTTGTGTTTATTATAAGATTAATTTGTGTTGGAAGCACAAATTATTATTAGTAAAACCATATGTAATTAAATTTGATTGAATAATTTTCCCAACATTAATTCTATATACCAATCTTTTTATATTCAAAATTCTTAAAAGGGGATATCTCTTGCAACAAATTTCTCATTTTCTATTTGGTTTAAGGGAAAGGGAAAGGAAAATTTTATTTATCTTTGTTTTAAAGTTAATTATTGTAGTTAATTATTTTGTATTTTTCTCTGTTCAATAGGAAGGAAAAGCTGTTGATTATAAAAAGCTGGCAAGCCAACCTATTAACCAGCTACTAAACAAATGTGCATTTAAAGGTGGATTTACTGTTGTATTTTAAGGGTAAGATAATATTAAGAGTTAATTTCTTATTCATCACATTAAATTTATTTGATAAAATAAAAGAAGTAAATTATTTATGTTAAAATTAGCGGGATTAAAAGTCGATTTACTATTATATTTTAAAAGTAAAATAATATTACGTGTTAATTTTTTATACATCACATTAAATTTATCTCTCTGATATGATAAAAAAGTAAACTGCTTGTGTTAAAATTAGCGAGAAGATTCATAATTGAGAAAAATAAGATAATATGTGTCAATTTTTACCACCAAATTAAATTTATTTCTCTTATATAGTTATCTAATTAATTATTAATATTGTGATTAGCAAATTTATAACTGAAAAAAATAAGATGCGAGTCAATTTTCTTACACCGTATTATTAGAATTTCTGCTGAAATTAGAGGATTTATAATTAATAAAAAATCTTCTTTTATAATTTCAGTTTAAGAATCAAATCCTAATAATAAAAAAAAAATAATAATAAATTCTCTTACTAATGGAACTGCCTTTTGAGATAGTGTGGTACGTGGTCTTCTCTTTTATTATAAATGTACTGGCTTGTGTCCTGGATCACGAGAATCATATTTAACACATCTGTCTCTAAGTTGGTACTATCTTGCCCCGTTTGGATTGAGAAGAGGGGACCCCATAACGTTTGGTTCTGTAGTTCAAATTACAATTCATTTCATCCTGTTTCAGTGAAAATTATAAATTGATTTTCGATACTTGATATATATCATATTATCCTTTTGTCACATTTTCACTTTGTTCAATTAAAATATGTGTATGCATATGTACAATCAATTGCAAAATCACATGCATTGATGATCTTGTGACATTGATATGAAACATCATGTACTTATTAATTTGAATGATAAAAAATTTATTTTTTTTAAATAAAATTTTAAATTTGAATTTTATGAATGAAAAAAATAGATATAGAAAAAATTTTACCTCCTTATAAGTTGGACTCGAGAATAAATTAGTTAGATTTAATAAACTTGAATGCTATGTGATAAAAAAAAATGATTTGAAACTTTAATTTAATTGTCTAATCAACCTCTTGGATATTGTCTAAGATTTTATAATTTTTTCTATTTTCCACATTGAATTATTATTTTTATATATATATATATATATATATCGAAGATGTGGTATACTAATTAACAAAATAAAGGAAAATTTAATCTAGTTTAATTATGCATTATTCTGAATCTCATAGTCAATACTAAAAATTAATAAATAAACCCTAATTGGATAATTCAATAGTGGTGACGGTTTGACTAAGATTCTTGTCAAGTCAAGTCATGATTTATTCACATTTAGAAAGGTTAGATTTGGTGTGAAAATATTTATAAATGATTTGATAAGAGTCGAGTTAGAGTGTTTGAGATAACATGTGATATGAAGCACTTTCCAACTATTTGGAAACTGGAAATTAGGGTATTGAGTTATGAGTAATGTGGTTTTGAAAAACTTATCTTTTGAAGCAATTGTCAACAAGTGATCAGAACAAGAAAAAATAAATTTTACGAGTAAATCGAAAAGAATATATATTAATCAAAAAATTATCTCAACTTTATAATGGTCTACAGTCTACTATATTTTAACTTAGGTAAAGGAATAGGATTTCGTTAGGAGTGCAAATGGGCAGTTCCAGGTTAAATAAGAGTTCATTCACTTAAATTCAATTCATTTTATAAATAAGTCAAGTTTGAGCTTTATTTCAAAATTTGATAAATAAATAAATCGAATTTAAATTAAATTAAATTCGACTCAATTAAATTTATGAATAATTCAATTATAAGTTTGTATAGGCTTGATAACAGTTTTATTATTATTATTATTATTATTATTATTATTATTAGTTTAATAATTTTGACATTTCAAAAAATATATTTTGACATTCTTATAATATTTTTGATAATTCAATTTGACTAAAATATACATATTCTGATTTTCTTATATATGCATTTTAAATATTTCTAAAAGGAAAATAAATTTTATATTTAATTGCATTTTTAATTTTTAATAAAAGTTACTCTTTATAAGGAAAATTATTATTGCATTTTTTAACAATAAAATATAATTCTCATTCACTTAATCCATAAGTCATATATATTTTAATTAATAGATTAGTCGAGGAGCATAAATATAAGAAATATATAGGTAAATAATTTAATGATGCTATATAATTTTTTTTTCTAAAAATTAATACAACATTAAATTTTTCGAAAGATATGTAATTCTTAAATAAGTACTATATAATTATAATTATATTTTTATAATACTAATAGAGTTTTAGATTAAAATTTTATTAGTATTAGGGGAGTTTAGTAGCCCGATTTTAATATGGAGATTTGACAAATCTAAAATTTTGTTATAAATCGGGCTTACAATTAATTAAAAAAATATTTGAGTATTTTGATTAATCAAGTTTTTAATATTGAGATAAATAGTTGTATTTCTTTTTTATAGTGTTTAGATAAATAGATAATTAAAATGTGAAAAAAACTAAAACGGACATCAAACTAATATAATAAAAATTATTCTCTTCTTTTCCTGAATTGTTATCATTAATCACTCTAATTAAAATATTAAAGAAGAAATTAATTTATGTTTGAAAATTATTATAATGGCTTAAAAAAAACTGACAAAAAAAATATAATTGTGTTACAAAATTTATTGGACTTCAAAGCAATCAAATTGATTCAGTAAGACTAGATATTGATAGAATTATAAAAGAAAAAAAAAATATTGTTGGTATATATGATGTGAGAAAGTAAAACAATTTCAGGAAAGAACACAAGTGAATCAGATATCCAATATGCAAAAAAATAAATAAATAAATAAAAAAGAACAGATACTTTCTCAAAGCCAAGAACACAAAAAACAAAATAGAAGTTCAACATGAGGGAAAAAAAAACAGAAATCAAAAAGCAATATGAAAAATTAAATTCTTAAATAAAACAAAATAGAAGTTTAATTAATACCCATAAAAAGAAGAAGAAAAATACCCAAAAAAATATAAAATAAAAAGCAAAAAGGTCAAACATATCATACAATTCTAGAATTTTCAAGAAAAGAAAAGAGCAAAGGAAAAACAAGAAGCAACTAATATTTTCGGCTCAAATAACTTCAAATATCACAATTAAAAAACGTGATTTCAAAGTTAGGAAAAAGAGCAGTGACATTTTCACAATTTTAACCTTCAAAATTATCAATTGTATTTTTAAACAAACACTACCATATTTTCCTTTATCACTATTAGCCTTTATTTAATGAAGAATAGTGTAAACAAACACCCCCATTATATAATATAATATTATAATTTTTAAAAATATCATTTTATTAATTAATATATTTAAAATAATGTAATATTTAATTTTATGATTGAATTTTTTTTATTAATTAGATATTTTTATTTTTATATTAGTTTTAAGTTTTTTTTTATTATTAAAAATAAATATTTAAGAAGTTGAATATTCTGATTAATTACAGATAAATTATACACGAATTTTAAAATAAATTGAGTTTGAACTCGAATCTAATTTAATTATAATCTATTAATGAATTGAGATCAATTATAATTTATAAATAAATTTTTAATAAACTAACTCAAATTTAAATTTAAACTTGAAAAAAAAAATTAATTTGGCTTGGCTCAATTACATCATTTGATTTTGTATTACTACTTATGCTAATTAGACATGCAGTTAATCACCGAACTATTATTTTAATATTAGGGATGAAGTTAAACTATCTCCAATTGTTTAGAAACAACATAGAAGACAAAACTTAAAATCTCTAAAAATAATATTTGGGAATTACTGTTGAAATATTATTTTTCTAAAAATTTGACTTTGATGATTGAGAGACCAACTTGAGATTTATAGGTTCTGTAAAAGGTTTTAATATTATTGAATAAAAAATTCACTAGTTTAAATAGTGTTTTTTTAATAAGTTAATATTATTAATGGGATGGAAATAAATTGCTCTTTCGAATGGCGGATAATATTCATTTCGTTTAATAAATGGGATAAAACATGTCTTCTATTTTGAATCCGGATCGAGTTCGGATAATAATAATAATACCTATTCTGAATTTGATTTGATTATATATATTATATATTTAATTTTTAATTTTTTAATTTATAGTTAGTTTTTATATGAAATGTAATTTATGTTATATGGATATGTGAAAAACGCATAAATAAATATATAACTTTAAAAAAAATATATAACTTTAAAAAAAAATATAAACTGTATTATGCTCCCTCGTCCGATCTTAAAGGGGATGAGTGGCGGAAAAAATATTTTTATTTATAAATGGATCGGATTGAAATTTTATAAAATTCAATCTACTATCATCACGAGGTGGAAGATTAATTATATTTATCTATATAATTTTAATTATAATAAATAAAAGTGAAATTTATTTTTTAAAAAAGATATTTGAGTCCATTCTAAAGAAGTGAGATTAGAGATTTCAAATTCAAAGATCCTCAAATTAAAAAAAAAAAAGAAAGAAAGAAAAAAAAAAGCAAAGCTTAATATATATATATATATATATATATATATATATATATATATATATATATATA
>CANXYC010302183.1:0-24486 GCA_948193065.1 Aleurites moluccanus | reverse complement strand
GAGGCACATTTATATGATATTAGTTCAGGGCTATTTTTCGATGGTATAGCGGGTAAATCCATCGACTGTGTGCACACTGAGTTATGGGACCCCTGCTAGAGAGGGACGATGTATTCTCTAGTCGTAAGGAACTTATTCTTACGTGAGTCATTTATTTATGGGACCCCTGCTAGGGAGGGACGTTATATTCCCTAGTGTAGTGCACTTTATGATAATGCTGAGTATAAAGTTCAAAAGTGACCCAAATCCTGTGATATCATATATGTGCTACCTAAAATGATTTATATGAGTTATATTGAATTATTATTACAGTAAAGTATCTATTTTATTATATGCTATATTTTGTTAAATATTTTATGCATATTATGGCATTTATTATGCATTTACTGTATTCTTATGCTTTTGAATTCACTAAGTATTTTTATACTCATTCTTTTAGTGTTTAATATTTTTCAGGTTTTTAATGAGGCACGTATTCCATTGGCAACATCTTCATCTGCCTTGGAAGTGGGTTTGCATGTATATATTAAACTCTAAAGCTATGTAAACAATATATAGAATAGTTTCCATGGTACTGTATATAGATTTTGGCATGTAGACATAATGATAAGTTTGCATATTTATTATGTTGCTTATAATTAATGTTTGGCTTATCTATAAATATATTGATGAGTTGTATGTTATATATATATTGAAATTGTTGATGGAGATCCAGAAGGGATCAGTAGTTGGAATGTTTGTGGATATTATAAAAGTGTTATTTGTTTGTGTTTAATTTTGGGCTTAATCCTATTTTAGAGGAGATGCTGTCGAATTTTCCTCAGCACTTTTATATTCATTAAATTGTTTTGTCTGTTGCATGCCATATAGATATTGCATTGGGGTTCTTCATGGTATTGGTCGCTTATGCATCACCCATACCCTAGGACCGTTGCGACTCCCGGGATGGGTCGTGACATATTATCTATCTAAAGACAAACAATTCATACTAAAGCTGTTACATTATAATGATCATGCTAAATTTTATATAATCATATCGAAATAAATTATTTATCATAATGAATCTATCATGGAAGTAGCTAAACATACCAATATATTCATATTAATGTCATTTAACAAGCATTTAGACAAGTCATATTCATTACATCAAGTTAATTATGCCAATTATCATGTTTAAGGTATAAGTTAAATAACTTAAGACCATTTCCATTAAATCAACAATAAATTAATGTCCATGGCATAAATACACTTTTAATGCAATTTAAGGAAATCCTATATTCATATAAACTAAGATTTATAAACATGCATAAATCATATGAAGTATTTGATCACAAAAGAAGCATGAAAAAAAAAATCAAGAAACAACACCAAAGATGCAAAAAACAAATAGCAGAGTCTTGTGGCTTTGCCCTAGGCTGGCAGGCAGGCCCTAGGCAAGGGCCACATGCCCTATGTAAGGTCATCCAGCCTTGCATAAGGGCTAGGCTACCCTTATGCCGAAGTAACTAATTTCCATAGCCATTTTGGCTGTCTTTACGCAAGGGCAAATCAATTTCAGTACCCTTTCAACCACGTTTACTCAACATACATTAATTTCAATAATCTAAGCACTTTAGTATATTATAAATTAGTCCAAATACATGCTTTGATTTATAAAGTACTCTAATTCAAAAGGTGAGTGTGTATTTCATGCTATGATAAATTATTTTATAAAGAAAGCTTAAAATCCATTCAAACTAAACTTAATATTATACAATCATCATATATACTCCTAATTGCAAATAATTAAGTATTTTTAAACATGAAATAATCAACACATATACAAACATAAAATAAATCATATAGATTATCACAAATTCATATGATCACACAAATTTTTACATACTTAAATTTTCCCAAACCTAGATACATTAAGCTTTGATGATTCGCCTTCAGGCTTTGCTATTGATGATTGTAAGAAGATTCCGCACTTAAGCATTTCGATGCTCAATTGGTTGCTTGTTCATCGAAAATAATTGAATTAATTCTTAATTCAATATAAATATTCTTCTTTTTCTCAAAGAATATAGTCAAGTACTTTCTTGATGTATTCCTTGCAAGAAGATCAAAAGAAATTTTAAATTCTCTAAAGGTTCGTTTCAATTTTAATTTTCAAAAAAAAATAAAATGTAAACCTCTTTACTTTTAAATCAAGAAATTCCACAAGTTTCTTTTAATCAAAAGTTTTCATAAAATTCAAATTATTTATTTTAGAAAAGTAAATTCAGAATATTAGTTCAAAAGTTCAATAAAAGGTTTCAATTTTAAATTCTCTAAACTAAAATTTAAATCATTTTTTTTTATCTCCAAAAAGTTCGACTCCTTTTCAAGAGGAGATAAAGAGGTATTTATAGGTACCAAGAGACCTCTTTAGCCACTACTAAATAGGAAGAATACTTGGTGTGTAAGCCAATTATTCTCCTATTTAGTTAAATAAGATTCTAAAATAGGTTATCTTCCTAAATAAAATAAAGAAAAGCTTCAAAAATAGTTCAAATAAGTTGCAAAAAAAAGACTTGAAATTTTTCCTATTTAGTTTTAATGGAAAACTTATTTTTTAATAAAATACTAAAAAGGAATTAAAAGAAAAATACTAATCAGGCAATAAAGTAGGCTTGGAAGGCCCTAAAATAGGGGAAAATTGAATCATAAAGAGGTGGAATGAACCCGGAGTGATATGTTGGTCCATAGCAGACATAGGGCCATTTAGCCTTGCTATAGGGCCGACTAACCTTAGGGCAGGCTGTGCGGTCCTAGAGCGGGCACGAGCCTATAAGCCTTGCTGCGCATAAGCCCGTCAACCTTCCGTGCGATTGATTTTCTGTCTGGGCTTTCGAATTTAGTCTGAAACCACTTTAAATGACTTTTTAAAAACAAAATATTATCCTAGATCCTCATTTGTTATATTTTAAAGTTTTAGCAACCTCATTGGTTCATTTTCATAAAAAAAAGAAGTCAAAAAACTTTTTAGCAAGCAACTTTTTCTTATATCTCAGTACTTGATGTCTCATAATTGGGCTTCGACTCAGACTCAAGGTTTACCAAAATTTGGTGTCTATACTAGCACATGCCAATTGGTTTGAGCAAGTGGATTCCAACAGTTGCCCACTTATAAACCCACATGTACGGGCCCATGGACTGACGTCTCTTCTTTAGCTTTGGTCCGGACTGGCATCATCATCAATTCAATGGCTAGCATCATTATTTGTCCAATAATGGAAGCTTAAACATGGATCTCAGAATCTAATCTATTTGACAATCCTCTCTTTTAAAATTCAATGACATGGACATGTGTTGCAACTTGCCTGAATATGTCCTTTTTGTAAAGTTGATCCTTTAGATCTTGCAATTTTGCTCTGAAGATTATTCAAGTAAAATTTGGTTGTTTTTGTGTAATGTATCCTGGTTTCAACTCTTTTTTTTTTTTTTTTTTTTGTATCTTTTCCCATTCTAGATTGCATGTCATAATTATGAAAAGGTCTGATTTTCCATACTGCTATACTAGAGCCATTGCATTCAGATATCTTTGATGCATATCTTTAGGACCACCAATAAAAGACGTAGGTAGCACACTTCCTCTGCCTACTTTGCCTATACTTCCCCAACATTTACACTATCAACTATGCCTTGGTACCATTCAAATTTAGTTTGTGACTATTGGTTTCTATAATAATCTAATCTTCTTGTTTCGATATTAATGTACATATCCACTTGCAACCAAAAAAAAAAGTAATGATCATTTTGACTCTCTTATTTGTTGCTTGTATGCGTAATACTCATAAATGAAACATTTTGTGAACTTCCTCTTTTGACATATGTAATATACATTACCATATGCATTAGTTGTAAGTGAGATTGTTGTATGTATGAATGTAAGGAGATTTTGATATTATAATTATTATTTTCAAGTAATTTACCTAATTCTTCCATTTCTAATATGTTGTCAACTGAGGTTAATATTGGTAAATTTGAATTGTTAATGTCTCAAGGCCCTATTTCAGAATCATTTTCATTTGATGTATATTTCCTTTTAATATTTTAGTGCCATCCACTTTCTCTTCTTGGATTAAGCAAAGGTTATTCTAATGGATTGTAACAGCCTTAGAAATGCTTTAATATATATGGTGTTCCAGAATGGGCATGAACTACTATTTCTATTTCCAGTGGAACATTTGGATTATTTCCTTCTAACCAAATAACAACTACTTCATATGTTGAAGGTGAATTATACACTCGATCCATTCATATAATTTTGATAAGGATAAGGATAAGGATAAGTTTCTCAAAGAATCCTATTCCTTCATGAAATCTAATATTGATATTATATTTGAATAAATATTATAAACTGTATAAATGGAAAATCAATGCAATATATAATTATTCATGGTATCAGAGCCATAACATCCTTCCTTATTTTTTTCTTTTCTCTGTTACTACATGTAATATCTGTCATTTTGTAGTATTTTTATTGATTTTGTATGTTTGGAGAACCTATTAAAATTTTTAATAAGAATGTTGAGAATTTCAGAAATTTATATTTGGATTGCTGCAGGATTTTGTGATGATCATTTCATATTCTTAAAGATATAATTTGGTAAAGTGTAAAACATGTAAATTGTTAATTTATGTCTTAGCTATAATTTGATAAAATGGTTTGACAAAATTCTTTGTATGTGATGAGTTGTGTCTATTTGAACAAGGCTGGTCTGGTTGAGAGTTTTTGCAGGGATGCAGTGTCTGTTTGGAATTACTGGGAATGACTGAGACAGAATTAGATGAAGTTGTGAACATGAAAAAATGTTCCTTTTATGTTTTGAAGATGGCTATAAAATTTCAGAATTTTTGGATAAGTATATCTCAATGGAGAGTGATTTGTATCAGGGTTGTTCGGTTAGATTTTGGGGCAGGAGTCTGGATGACTTTTGGAGAGTCACTACGGTCTGTGTGTTGATTATTTTGATTTGGAATTTTGATAGGTTGTGCTCCTACATGTCGATTTTAAGTGACAAAAAGAATTAGTGAGTTTGGATATTTGTAGCTCATTTGCGAGCTGGCTAAGTGTGGGATGTTCAGGCAGGAATTTAACTTAGAAGAATTTGTTGTGGCGAGCCAGCATAATGCGAGTAGGCATTTTGCAGAATGGCAATGCGAAGTGGTATAATGGCGAAGTGAGTTTGCCGAAGTGGCAGAAGGCGAAGAGCTTTGATGAAGAGGATTTGGCGAAGAGCTTTGGCGAAGAGCTAAAGCAAAGAGCTTTGGCGAAAAGGATTTGGCGAAGAGGATTTGGCGAAGAGCTTTGGCGAAGAGCTGAGGTAAAGAGCTTTGGCGAAGAGGATAAGGCAAGGAGACATTATGAGAAGAAGCGTTATGCGAAGAGAGAATGTGAGAAGTGGCAGTTCGTGAAAAGGCGAAGAAGCATTGCCGAGGTGGCTTGTGTGAGGAGAGTCTGGCGAGGCAGCATGTGCGAGGTAACATTGTCGGATCAAGATTGGCGGGCTGGCAAGTGCAAGCTGGGAATGCGAAGTGGGATTGGTGAGCTGGTTAGGCGAGGTAGTTTTGCCGAGGCAGGTCTGGCGAGGCGAGATGGCTAGCGTATTTCTGGGGCAGTGTCTATTTAAATCCAGTGAATCCCAGTAGCATTCCACGATTTTGTTTCTTTCTTCCTTCGTTTAATTTCAGTCTTTTCTCATAATATTTTCATTTCTTGTCTAAGGCATTAATACTCAGATTAATGCAATAGACTTCTAGATTAGTCTATAGTAAGGCAGAATCATCAAATTTGAGCTGTAATTACAGAAATTTCAGTTTGAAGGAAATAAGGTAAATTTTCTTCCTAAGTTATTTTCTTAAGATTTATTTAAGTTTATGGATTAGGATAATTAATTATGGGTATGCAGAATTTATTTCTAGTAATCTGAAGCTATTAATGGTAATTAATGTGGGAGAAATTTGGAGGTTAAGACTACCATGAACAGTAACTCCGAAAATTTAATGCAAATTAAATGCAGTTTTCTTTAAGAGATAAATGAAATTATTGTTGGGGATTAAGAATAGGGATTCTAAGATAATTAATTATTAGAAAATCATGTGAATATTATTAGTTTGGAGAAACCCTAATTTTTGTATATTTGGGGAATTTCTTAGGAGGAGGAATTCGAAATTTATTGAGGAATTAATTGAGCAGAATTCTAAGAGGAATTAAGAGAAATTTGTGTAAAAGGTAAGTATGAACATTCTATTTGATTATTGTTCCTTAGAATTAAAATGACCAAAATATTCTTATATTGAACATCCTTTTGCATATAATTATATATATACTTGAACTATGTGAATGGCTTGATCAATATTCTTGGATCAAGTTCATGTGTTCTTGCTTATAAACCCGATTTGAATGATGTTATATAATGATGGTCTTGCAACCAATATGCTCCTTATAATTTTGAAATCCATGACCCATGGATAGAACGCTCTTCCCAATGAGAGTAAATTCATTAGTCCATTATGCACTTTGGGAGCCCAGCCGATAGGGTTTTTATCGGTGTTCCACCTAGAGGGGGCCAGGAGCTCTAGGCGCATGCCTGGCCAAGCATGTGTGCATATTGAGGTAGCAAGGCTACCGATACGTATGTTATGATATGTGATGAGTTCTACCAGATGAAATTTGATAATGCCATTCCTTGTGGGCATTATATATTTTAAATATGAACCATGATTTGAATTTGACATGATTTGATATAGCCAAATTATTATGAAAACCACATTTCCTTCAAGTAAAAGCTTATGACTTCTTTCATGCCTATATGTATAATTATTTGTTCATGATCATGATTCGATATTCGATTCTTATTGTATAATGTTCATATCTTACTGAGTTGAAGGCTCACTTCTCTTTTGTGGATTTCAGGTGATAGCTTAGCTCGTGAAGGAGCTAATAGAGAGGATCGAGCTTCTTAATTTGTTCATCCCGAGAAGCTCCATTGTAATAATTCTTTTGAGATATTTTGTATATATATTAATGGTATTATGGCAATGTGTAATGGGAGTATACTCTAGAGCTCCGTAGTTAGTCATTCGAGGATACTAATATATTTTGATGTATGAATGTTATCTTTTGGATTCTCTTGTTCCTCAGTGATGTGAGATGCCTCTTTTGATCATTAAGGAACAAGAGGAAATATGAATTGATAATAGAAAAGATATAATTTATTTTGATTATATGTATGGACATGATAGATGTATGATAAAATATGATATTACAAATTATTTGATGTTGATAAGATTTATGATTTGGGAGTTCTACGGGTTTATGATGTCCTTAAGCCTACCCTTGTCCTAGGATCATCGCACCACTGGAGTTAGGGTGTGACACTACATTGTTGTTTTTTGCAATGGTTGTTACTGTCCCTTTCATGCATCAATTGTTTCTTTTTTGCTTTTACCTTCTTCAATTGGTTTGCAGTTTCACATTGAGAAATTGTTTTGATCCTTCCTTCAATTTATTTTCATAATGGCTATGACAATTGGACATGATTCTTCTATAACTCATGTTACTAGTATTGCCTTTACCACCATTCCTACTACTTCACTTCCTTCTCCTAATTTAACTCATAAAATTTCTCTCAAGCTCACTTCCTCTAACTATTTGTTATGGCAAACACAGATGGTGCCCCTTCTCACTAGATATAATTTAATCCATCATGTTGATGGTTGTCAACAAGCTTCTCCATAACAATTAAATGATCGTAGCTTTAATCTAGCATATGTTTATTAGTTTTGGGAGGATCAAATTATGCTCAACTGGATTATAACATCTTTTTTCCGAGTCATTAATATCTCAAGTCATTGGCACCACTATAGCTCGTGAAACATAGCATAAGCTAGCTTTAATTTATTTAGCTAGTTCTCATACTCAAGTTCGACATCTAAAAGGAAAGTTTCACAAACTTGATCATAAGAATGACACAATATCTGTCTATGTGGACCGTGCCAAGAAAATTATTAATTAACTTGTAGCTTTAAAATGTCCTTTTTTTAGGATGATTTGGTTGGGGCAATATTGGATGTTTAGGACTGTTGTATTGTCCTTTTGTATGCTCTCTTGATGCTAGTTTAAAATCTATTTTTTATGATGATTTATTTGGTCTATTGAATAATGAAGAGCACTAATTGAATGTTGATTCAACAAAACAATATTTTTTTTCTCCAACAACACATTACAGTGCTCGTGGTAGTCAAACCACTAGTTATCATGATGGTCATGGTTCCAATAAAGGAGGCCACATGTCTGGAGGTCGTGGGGCACAAAATTTTTATCGAGGCATTGCTTTTTTTTTTCATCTCCTAATTATGGTTCAGCTTCCAGTTCATCTAATATTCAATGTCACAATTGTCATGGCTATGGTCATATAGCTAAGAATTGTTCAAGTCCTATACAATTTTGACAATCCACTAGCAAACATGTTTCTCTTTTAGCCTCCACTGGACATGGTGCACAATCTTGGGTTATGGACCCTAGAGCGAATCATCATCTTACTGTAAATATGGAAAATCTATCAATCTCAAATACTTACAATGGACCTAAGATAGTGACCATTAGTGATGGTAAAACACTTTCTATCTCTCATACTGGTTCTTCCTTTACTTCTCTTGCTAATCGAAATGTTCACCATAACAATATTGTTTGTGTTCCTCAGCCTTGTGAAAATTTGTTATATATAAGTACTTTCACTCGTGATAGTTATATGTCAATTGAATTTTTCTTAATTTCTTTCTTGTTAAGGATATTCTCACGAAACAGGTGTTATATCTCGGCCAAAATAAAGGAGGTTTATACACCATGCTTCTTTAGCTCCAAGCTTCTAGTCTTATTCGTGTTTTTTTGGCTCACTTGTCTACCTAGCATGCCCTTTTTGGCCATGCTTATTTATGTTCTATTTGGTCTGCTTTAGCTCAAAATCAAATTAAATTTAATAATGATGTTAGTTCATTGTGTTAGTCCTGTACTGTGAGTAAATCTCACAAACTTCCCTTCATAAAATTTAAGCCTACAAAGCCTTTAGAATTAATTTGTTATGATGTTTGGGGACCATCTCCTGTTCCATCAATTGAAGGTCTTTTGCTATTATATATATTTTTTTTTTTGATCATTTAGTAAATATTATTGGATATATTATATTAGACAAAAATCAAAAGTACTCAGTGTTTCTATTAAATTTCATCATATGTAGAAAATATTTTGACACATGCATTAAATATTTTCAAGCAAATTAGGGGGGGAGGGAGAGTGGTGAATATCAAGCTTTAACAAAATACTTAGTTGAAAATGGCATATCTCAACGAAGTGCATGTCCTCATATCCCTGAACAAAATAGTTGTGCTGAAAGAAAACATAAACATATTATGGAAACAGATCGTATAATATTACATCATGTTTCTATACCTTTTCAATATTAGAATCATGCCTTTGATACTGCAGTTTATACTATTAATTTCTTACCTACTTCACAACTGCTTTTTAAATCACCATATGATATTCTTTTTCATTGTTCTCTAAATTACAATGAACTACAAATTTTTTGGTGTTTCTGTTTTCCTTGGTTAAAGCCATATACTGCTAATATACTTGAACCTCAATCCAAACCATGTGTTGTTTTTGGATATAGTAAAATTCACAAAGTTTATAAGTGTATGGACTTTATTACCAATAGAATTTTTATCTTACATCATATGATTTTTTATGAACAGATTTTCCATTCGCATCTAAAACTGATGTCATCTCTACTGTTCATAACTATAATTCTTTGCACCCTGCCCATGTTCCATTATTTTTCGCCATATGTTGTTCCTTCTACAGTGAATAATTCTAGTCAAGGCATACTAGGACCAGCGCCATTAGTTTAATTGACACAAATTCTAGAATTTATTCTTTGCCTATCAACGGATCATGTGCTCGTACTGAATCTTTGCCTATCAACGGATCATATGCTCGTACTGAACAAAGTAATATTGAGCATACATATATTGTGCCAAGGTCTTGCCCAAGCCACTTGTCATCTTCTCCATTGTCATAACAATCATGTACTGTTAGCACATCAAATTGCGTCATTGTTCCTTTATCACAATCAGGTACTGTACCTCCTCAAGCTACACCTATAACAAGTAATCCTCCTCACAGTTATACTAACCTTTCCGTGCTGCTAGTAGATTCAGACTTTGTTGTATCCTAAAGGTGTACTGCCAAGTTAAAACCCAATAACAAACTTGATAGTGGGGGCATTAACACCTAAAAGATAGTGTTCCCACACGCCTAAAAGTCTACTGTCAATTATTATTTTTCTAACTAGTTTTAGGTGTTAATCATGGGAACCAAGTCTGAAAATGCCTTTGCTGTCATGAATCAAGATTTTGTTAAATTTGACAAGTTTGATGGGATGAACTTTACTCACTGGAAAGATAAAATGTTGTTCCTATTAACAGCATTAAAAATCTCATATGTCCTGGATCCTGATATGCCAGAACATGTAGTGCCAACTGATAATGATACCAAACAAGTTATTCAAGAGTGCAAGAAACATGAAGAAGATGAGTTGCTATACAGGGGTCACATTCTCAACACTTTAAGTGATCGATTGTATGATTTGTTTACTTCTGTCAAGTCATCAAGAGAAATTTGGAATTCCCTATAGTACAAATATAATACAGAGAAACAAGGGGCATATAAGTTTTTATCCATGAAATATTTTGAATATGTTTTGACTGATAATATTTTTGTGTTAGATCAAGTTCATGAATTGCAGATTATTGTATCTAAATTGAAAGACATGGAAGTGGTTGTTTTTTAACAGTTGCAAGTGGGGGCTATCATAGCCAAACTTCCTTCTAGTTGGAACAATTATAGAAAGAAACTTATGCATACTACTGAAGATTTCACCCTTGAACAATTGCATAAACATTTGCAAATTGAAGAAGAAACTCGAACAAGGGATAAGAAATCTTTAGTAGAGAAAACTAACAAAGTAAACTTTGTTGAAGAAAGAGGAAATAATTCCCAGAAAAATGGTGGAAGTTCTCAAAAAAATAAGAGGAAATATTTGAAACAAATAACAATAATAAATTCAAGAAAGATAAGACAGATAAGTCATGTTTTCATTATGGAAAGCAAGGACACTTCAAACATGACTGCAGGCACTGGAAAAGGGTGAAGAAAGAAGAAAATGATGGCATCAAAAGCACAAATATTGTTGAAGATGTCAAAGATATTGTTGCAATGGTTTCTGATATGCATATCGGTATGATAACTGAATTGCATATGGCTTTTGTCACTAAGTCCAATGATTGGTGGTTTGATATTGGTGCTACTGTCTATATTTGCAATGACAAGAATCAATTCAAAGAATATGAAAAAGTAAATAATGGACAATAAATACCAATGGAAAATTATAATGTTGCTAGTGTTTATGGAAAAGGGACTGTTGAACTACAATTCACTTCTGGCAAGAAATTAGTATTGATTAATGTTTTTCATGTTCCTGAAATTAGGAAAAACTTAATTTCTGCAACTTTGCTATGTAAGAAAGGGGTCAAAGATGTCCTTGAATATGAAATTTTGATCATGTCTAAGAATGGGGTGTTTATTTGAAAGGGGTACACTTTTGATGGAATGTTCAAGTTATCTGTTAATAGTAATATGAATAAAACTAGTGTTTATGTTTATATTGTTGAGCATTCTATTTCATTATGGCATAATTGTCTTGCTCATATTAACTATAAATATTTAAAGAATATGTCTAAACATGGTCTCATTTCATGTAAGCATAATAAAGATGAAAGATGTGAAATTTGTATCCAAGTAAAAATAACCAAGAAATCTTTTCCAAGGAATGAAAAAATTCAGAATTGTTACAACTTGTTCATTCAGATATTTATGAATTAAATGGTAAATTAACTAGAGGAGGAAATATATATTTTATTACTTTTATTGATGATCATTCTAGATATACCTTTGTTTATATTATGAAAAATAAGGATGAATCTTTTGATAAATTTAAAAGTTATAAAGCTACTATTGAGAATCAAAAGGATAAGAAAATTAAAATTTTGCGAAGTGATAGAGGAGGTGAATACTTTGAAAATGATTTTACATCCTTTTATGGAGAACATAGAATATTTCATCAAACAAGTGCACCTTATACACCACAACAGAATGGATTGGTAGAAACAAAAAATAGAACACTTGTAGATATGTTTAATGCCATATTACTAAGTGTTAAACTGACATTCAGTTTATGGGGTGAAGCATTGCTTGCAGCATGCCATGTTCATAATCAAATACCATCAAAGAAAATAAAATTCTCTCCATATGAATTATGGAGAGGAAGAAAACCAAATCTAAAATACTTAAGAGTATGGGGCTACCTAGCTTTTCATAGAGATCCTGATCTTAAATGAGTAAAGCTAGGACCAAGAGCTATCAAAAGTGTGTTTGTAGGATATGCTGAAAATTCTAGAGCTTATAGGCTTTCGAATTTGGATTCTAATGTAATAGTAGAATCAAGAGATGTTGAGTTTATTGAAAATAAATTTCATTTAGATTCTGTTAGTATACCAACATCTCAATAAGAACAAGTTGACATTCCTACAAAAAAAAATTATCTTCTTATTCTAATCTTAATTTTGGTACTTCTTTGGTAGATAAAATAAAAGAATCTCAAATAGTAATTGAGCCTAGAAGAAGCACGAGAACTAGAAAAAGAAAAGAGTTTGGATCCTAATTATATATCCTCACAAGCCATTATCTTTTTAGTATAAGGTGATAGGATCATTGTCCTTAATAAAATACAAATTTTATTGAATATAGAGGAAGACCCAAAAACATTCCTTGAAGCTATGGCCTCAAAAGATTCAATATTTTGGAAAGAGGCAATCAATGATGAAATGGATTCTCTATTATCAAATAATACTTGGATTCTCATTGATTTCCCACAAAGATCAAGACCAATAGGCTGTAAATGGGCATTTTGAAGAAAATACAATAATGATGGATCCATTCAAACTTTTAGAGGAAAAAGGTTTTAAACAAAAAAAAGGAACAGATTATTTTGATACTTATGCACCAGTAGCAAGAATAACATCCATAAGAGTCCTTCTAGCATTGGCATATTTGTATAATTTGTATGTGAATCAAATAGATGTCAAACCTGCCTTTTTTAATGGAGATTTGGATGAAAAAGTTTACATAGAACAACCCGAAGGATTTATTCCACCAGGAAATAAAAATAAAGTGTGCAAGTTAATTAAATCACTTTATGGATTAAAGCAGACACCTAAACAATGGTATGAGAAATTTGACTCTATAATCTTAGATTATGGTTTTAAGCATAACAATGCTAACAAATGTATTTACTCTAAGTTTATAAAAAGAGTATGGAGTGATAATATGTCTTTACGTAGATGACATACTCATCATTGGGACCAATATTATAGGTGTCAATGATACTAATAAGTATATTTCCTCATATTTTAAAATGAAAGATTTAAATGAGGTAGATACTATCTTAGGTGTCAAAGTTAAGAAACATAGTGGGGATTTTGCACTTTTTCAATCTCATTACATTGAGAAGGTAATAAACAAATTTAAACATTTACATATTAAGGAAGCAAATACCCCATATGATTTTTCATCAAAGTTAACAAAAAATACTGTTAGAGCAATAGCTCAAGTTGAGTATGCTAATATTATAGGAAGTTTAATGTATGCTATGCATTATACAAGGTTAGATATTGCCTTTGCAACATGTAAGTTATCAAGGTACACAAGTAATCCTAGTATGGAACATTGGAAGGCAATCACTAAAGTCCTTGGATATCTAAAAAGAACTATACAAAATTCAATGTTATAGGCTGTAAGTGGGTTTTTAGGGTGAAACAAAAACTGGATGGCTCTATAGACAGATATAAAGCTCGATTAGTTACCAAGGGATTCAATCAAAGACCCGAAGTGGATTATTCTGAAACTTTTTCACTAGTGGTAAAAATCTATGACAATTCATATTATTTTATCAATTGCTATTTTCTGAAGTTGGCAAGTTCGACAACTGGATGTGTTTAATATATTTTTACATGGTACACTTGATGAGGTTGTATATATGATTTAACCTCAAAATTTTGTTGATCAAGATAAGCCTGATTTTCTTTGTTGTTTGAAGCGATCGCTCTATGGGCTAAAACATGTACCAAGGCAGGTATACTTGTTTAACAAAAGTTATCATTGCTTTGGTTTTCAAAAATCCAATGTTGATCATTCCCTAATTGTTTATTGCAAAAATCATGATGTTATTGTTTAGGGTATGTTGATGATTTTATTATTACTGGCAATAATTTCTCCTTGGTTACAAAATTTATTGCCTTTCTGTAAAAACATTTACAATTGAAAAACTTGGGAATTCTTGATTTCTTTCTAGGTATGGAAGCTACTTGGACAAAAACTGGTCTTCTTCTCACTCAATCCAAGTATATTGCTGACTTATTACTCAAGGCAAACATGCATCAGAATAGTCCTTTATCAACTCCAGCAAGCATAACAAACAAATTAACTCTTGCAGACAGTGATCCAATGTCAAATCCCACTCTTTATAGAAGTATTATTGGAGGCTTATAATATTTATCTCTCATTTGACCAAAAGTCTCATATGCAATCAATAAAGTGGCTCAATAGCATTAGTCTACAATAATTAGTCTACAGTAAAGCGAATCCTTCACTATCTTAGAGCTACACCCTCGGATGGCTTATTTATCATGCCAAATCGTTCAAACTCTTTGGTGGCATACTCTGATGCTGACTATGCTGGGTGTCTGGATGATAGAAAGTCTACTACTAGATTTGTGATTTTTCTAGGTGGCAATTTCATTTCTTGGTGTTCAAAAAAATAAAGGACTGTAAGTTGTTCATCTACTAAGGATGAATAACGTTCTTTAGCAGCAGCAACCTCTAAACTATTTTGGATACAGACTCTTTTTTAGGGAAATTGGTTGTCCTTCTTCTATTCTAGTGCTATGGTATGATAATATTGGTGAAATATATCTTACTGCAAAACTAATTTTCTATTTAAGAACAAAATATTTGGAAGTATATTTTCATTTTATTCAAGATAAGGTCGTAATAAAGAACTTCTACTTGCTTATATATCTTCCCATGAACAGTTGGGAGATTTACTTACCAAACCTTTATCAAGACAACTTTTTTTTTTTTCTTAGAGACAAGTTGAAGGTTTTTCTAAACCAGTTCAACTTGCAAGTGCGTGATAAGGATAATGATAAGTTTCTTAAAGAATCCTATTCCTTCAAGAAATATAATGTTGATCTTATATTAGTTGTAACTTATTATCTATTGAGTTGTATAAATATTATAAACTGTACAAATGGAAAATCAATGAAATATAATGATTCTTCAAGTTTTTGCTATTCTTATTTTTATATTTTCTATGGGAGAAATCTCATTCAAATTTCAAAAAAAATTGTGCATATGGATTCTAATATTTTCATCAATTTTTTCAAGATAACATCTTTTAAGTTAGCATTACTTAGCATCTTCATCCTGTTTTGAATTTCATTATCATTATCATAAAAGTATAACTGAAAGTAGCGTGGAGTTCCATCACTTGGCAACAAAGGAGGCAATCCATGATATATTTGTCATTGGACTCAAAATGTGTAAACAAACTCCAATTTTACTTGATGCAAGTTCTTTATCATACTTGACTCCAACTGATGTAAAAGAAAAGATGATACAATAATGCCAAATGTTTTCTTGGAATTCCTTTGCTTCATCTAGATTAGATGTAAATAGAATATACAATTCTTCTGGAATATCAATCACTGTGAGCTTGATTTCGCCATTTTGACAACAAACGGTGGCTCAAATTCAAACTTTTTTTTGCTCCACAATGAGTTCATGAAGGAACTTTTTAAATTCAGGCAGAGGAGAGCATATTGGATTATATGACAAATTTTCTGAAAAACAGATTTTTGTTAAAAATATTAATTCCATGTAAATTATTTATTACTTTATTTGTAATTTGAGTGTTTTGAATTCTATCTGGGCTTTGCATGCATTCTTTATTTATTTACTTTATTTTCCTTGGCAGCACTTGATCCCTTAATTCCTATTTGCTGCCAATTTTCTCTCTATTTGTCTCTAACTGCTTTTGAATGTATTCTCTTCTTTTTTTCTAAATTCAAATCTTTATATTTCACCTATTCATCTAAGTTAATTAGTATTGTGGTTTCAAGTAAATTGAATTGTTCTTAAACAAAATAATAACAATAATGGTACTTATCATGGTTGAACTTGCAAATTTTATTAAAAGAAAATCCTTGAAATTTAAGTCTTGAAAAAATAACAATGATTTTGTTTAATGTAGATATAAATTCTAATTTCAATAAAAAAAATTCCTACCTATTATAAGATATTACTAATTCCATTCCTTGATATATTAGTAATTTGGATCCCAGTCCTAATTCTTAATACATTAGCATATTCTTTGATATATTGAATTTTTTTTTTTTTTTAACATTGAGAAACAAAAATTTAATATTGGCGAAATTCAAACATTGATGATGTAGTATTCTCTTATAATATGTGAAAGGTAATAGCCTTAATTAGTATTCTATATTATGCAATAATTTTTATTAAAATTAGAATTTATAATCAAAATTGATTAATAGAGTTTGTTAGTTGAGAATATTAAGAGTCAAATGTTAAATATTTAAAATGATCACTTATCACTTTATTTTGAGAATAAAAAACTGACATTAAGTTAAAAATATTGTTATGAACTAAATTAACAAAAAAATATTACTTTGTATATGTCTTTAATGCCAAAAAATAAAACTAAATAGAAATTAACAATTTTATTCTTTCTCAATTTCTATCTTCTTTTTTGACTTCAGATATTGATTTTGATCTTCATCTTCATCTATAATTATAGTTTTCACATTTTGACTTATTGAACTTCCTCTATAATAATTTATTTTCTTGCTTAGCCATTTAACTTCACAAAAAACCCGTATTGATTTCCTTCACACAATATCAATTTGTTATAGAATTGACTTTTTTTTTCTTCTTTTGGTTCCTGTCAAAATAGATAAAAAATAATTATAGGGAGTCAAATTTCTAGTGTATATATATAATTTATTATTACATACTTTTATCATAAATTCAATCAGAGGCTAATGCATGATTTTTAGGAAGAAAAACATAACCCCACATTTAGGAAATTATGTAAAATTTTTAAAAAATACTATATAATAATGAAATAAATTTATTTAAAAATATAAAAATAATAAAAGTATCAAACAAATATATATTTTAATTAGAAATAATAAAAAATCATTATAATATCATTGAAAAAAGAAAAAAAATTGAAAAAGAAAATTAAAAAAAAAAAGAAAATTAAGTAAAATTGAAAGAAAATGAAGAAAAATGAAAGAAAAAATTGAAAGAAAATGGAATTAAATGATATTTTATTAGGGATTAAAGAATTAATTTCTTAAAATAGAAGGACTATTTTATTAATTTTAGAAAATCTCATGAACTAAATAATAATTTATCATAAAAAAAAATTTAAAAATTAAGAGAATAAAAAAAGAAAAATAAAAGAACATTATATTAAATAGTACTTTATTAGAAAATAATAAATTAATTTAAAAAATAAAAAAATTATTTTATTAATTTTATAAATTTTATAAATTTTAGTGACTAAATAATAATTTTACATTAAAAAATTTCAAAAATTTAGAATCAATATATTTTTTTACTAGACACTGAAGTAAAATTTCAGTTTTATATTTCTCATCACCATTAGAAATATGAAACCTTATCATATATCTGTATTTTCATATAAAAAAATAGATGTGATTGATATCATTTAGAATGAGAAAAAATAATAAAAGAGTAGAGAACTAATTAATTTGTACTTTGTAATAGTTTTAACATGTGTTGCTTCTTGATGCCTGAATAAAGTTTTTTTATTACATTTCTTGCAAGAGTAATACCATGAATTATCCTTACTTATAATTCTCAATATTGTTCATAGTTGTTCAAATCGAATCGGATTGATCGATCGAATAAAAATTAAGAATTAAATTAAAAATTGGCCCAATCAATCCTAAAAATTCGTTATTTAAAAATTGGTTAAAAAACTTATGAATCGGACCGGTTTTTCAATTTGAGTGAGTTAATTTTTTTAAAGAAATTTTAAATTTTTATACTTTTAAATTTTTTTATTTTTAATATAAAATAATAAATATCAAAGTATATTTATTTTCATCATATATATAATAAATATCAAATTATATATACATATATATACACTGATTTTTTTCGATTTAATTAATTCGATTTCGATTAAATTTCTGACTCTCGGATCCTTTACATTGATCGATTTTTTAATCAGTATGATTTTAAAAATATTAATATTGTTACTTTAAAATAATGTTATAATGATTCCTAAAGATTAAAGGGATAAGTACAAATACTATGTGATTTCGTGTTTTTTCTATTTAAGGTTTGTAATTTGTTTTATGAAAATTTAATTTTGTGATATTTTAATTAATCGTGTTAAAATTATTGATATGTGGTCTATATGGATATTATTTTATAATATAATTGCTGATATAACGTCACATCAAAATAATTTTTTTATTATTTTATTTTTATGAAAATAAATAATTTTCATTACTTTATATAATAAAAATGTAATGAAAATTATATTATTTTGATTATAAGTATAAATAAAAAATAATATAATGTAATAATTAAAATAATTAATTATTTTATAATTATTAAATTAATTAATTAATTAATTAATTAATTTATACTTAATTAATTGATTAAGTAATTACTTTAATATTTATCTTAATTAATTACTTAAATAATTATTTATATTAAATAAATTAATATTAATTAATTTATACTTAATTAATTGATTAAGCAATTAATTAATTAATTTAATTATAATAAAATAATTAATTACTTTAATTATTACATTATATTTTTATACTTTTAATAAAAATAATATAATTTTCAATACATTATATTATATTTCTATTAGATAAAGTAATGAAAATTATTTATTTTTATATAAATAAAGTAATGAAATTTTATTTTATTTTTATTGAAGTGGACAACACGTCAATAATTATAATATAAAATAATATTTATATAGACAACATGTCAACAACTTTAATGCAGTTAATTAAAATGTTATTAAAATATCAAACAACAAAAATTATAAAAATTAAACTGTTACAAAATAAACTACAGATCCTAAATGCAAAAGGCAAGAAATCATAAGTTACTTATTGTATTTTTTCTAAGATTAAATTCATATATATAATTTAATTGAATTTTTTTAACGAGTGATCTAAAAGCATTCATTAAGAATAGTTATTTTAAATAAAATATAGTAATAAAATTATTATATTATATAAATATAAATAAATTAATATAAAAAGAATTGAATGAAAAAAAATAAGGACTTAAATACAATTTCATATTTATAAAATGATCCTATATATTATTTTTTTTTTAATTTTTTAAAATATATTATTATTTTTTAACGAATGTCTTATTATATTATTAGATATTTCTATCTAATTTTTTTCATATTTTTTAGTTAAAAAATATTTATTGTCCTTAAATTTATCTATTAATTCAGTAATGTCTCTAAATTTTTATTTGCAGTACAAAAATTTTTAAATTTTAATTTGATTGCAACGAAAATTCTTGCTGTCATTTTCTGGCATTAATTTGACCGGAATGTACCTCGTTATTTTTTTATATTTATTTATGTAAATCGAGATATCACGTAAATTTTTATTTTTATTTATAAATAAATATTTATATTTGTATTTATATAATAAAAAATTAAAAAAATAAACTCAAACCCACTTCATCTTCATCATAACACCAAAATCAGACCTTCAAGTGCGATCAAGTGGCGATGATTCAACACTGACGGTGACCGAATGGTGCTGGTGCAGCACCGATCATGGTTGGATTCACCTCTTCACTCTTCGCCACTTTGCCCCTACGTAGCCAGCTTCACAGCCATCGAGCATCTAGGTTTATGATTTATGGGTTTACGATTTACGGGTTTATGATTTACGGGTTCATGATTTATGAGAAGTCTCAATTCTCAATCAGAGCCATTAAGCCGTGACAAATTACCAAAACCCATAGTCTTCCATGACGGCCGTCCAAAAACCAACACCATTCATTGCACTCCTCATCATCCTCTGGATTCCAGTAGGCTTCATTCTCGCCTGCCTTCGAATTGCCACTGGAGCTCTCCTCCCAGTGCTACTAGTCTACTACGCCTTTTGGGCTCCTGTGTTCGTGTTTACATCAAAGGGAACCCACCATCACTAGCTAAAAAAATCTACAAGACGATCTGGAGTTCTCTTCATATGTTCCCATAGAACTCTATTAGACCATATCTTCCTCTCTACTACTTTAGGCTGCCCAATCCCCGTCGTCACCTACTCTCTTTCACGACTTGCTGAATTAATCTCCCCAATCAAGACTGTTCGATTAAGTAGAGATCGTGTAACTGATGCTAATATGATCAAGAAACTATTAAAAGAAGGTGATTTAGTTATTTTTCCGGAAGGAACTACTTGCAGAGAACCATTTTTGCTTAGGTTTTCAACTTCATTCGCAGAGTTGACAGATGAGCTAGTGCCGGTTGCCTTAGCTAATAAAATGAGAATTTTTCAACTCTCAAATACGTAGATTTGGGGGCAAATAGTTTCTCCGGTGACATATCAGCTTCAATCAATAATTTAACGAAGTTGCAAACTTTGTTTCTGTATCAAAATGAGTTCAATGAAACTTTTTAATAATGGGCATTGATTGTTGTTGTATTTTAATGGTGTGTTTTTAATTTAATGGATGGTAGATATGAAATCTGGTAAATAGGAAATCTGGGTTTTTGATTTATTGGATGATAGATATGAAAATTATTTTCCCCTACCCATTTCCTAATTCAATCTCCAATCTCTCTCTGGGTTTGAGTTTTTTTTTTTTTAATTTGTTATTATATAAATAAAAATAAAAAAACTATGTAACATCTCGATTTATGTAAATAAATATTAAAAAATATTTAAATAGATGCCACTTAGATGTTCCGGTGAAATTTAAGTCGGAAAATTAAAGCAAGAATTTTCGTTATAATAAAATTAAAGTGTTATAATAAAATTAAAGTTTACAAATCAAAGTCTAAGAATATTATTGAATTAAGTGTCAAATTTAAGGATAACAAGTATTTTTTTAACTCATATTTTTCATCACTCAATACTAAATTAATCATTAAGAACATAAAATTTTATTTTAAAAATATAAATGCCCTTTTAAACTTAAATTTTATTTTTATTATTTACTTTAAAAAATAATAAAAAGAGACTCTTCTCCTAGTTATCAATACCCATCCATCTAAATCTCCCAAATAAATTTTCATATGAATCTAGAAGGTATTTAGACGGGTAATTCTCAATTATTAATTTAATGTAAAAATATTTTTTTAGTTAATAAAACTTTTAATCGGCAATTATAAATTTTACCTTTTACTATATTTTATCAATTTGAAAAAGATAAATTGATAATTAATATTTATCCAAACACCGAATAATTTTTTAATTATCGATATATATATTTTTAAATAGTAATTATATTTTATAGTTGAATATTCAAATATGATAATTTAAAAATAATTTGTGATTATTGGGATAAAACCATTCAATTTAAACTCTTCCAAATCACATTTCCAAGAACCATATTAGAACCTCCCTTTCATTCAAAATCAAACCCAACGAGGATGAGGAAGAGACAATTGGGAAACAGAAAAAATCAGAAAAAAAACGAAGAAGAAGAAGACAAAATTTATTTTTTCCTTTCTTATTCTTCTTCTTGTTTCAACAATTAAAGTCTACTTCTTCCTCTATTTGATTCAGTTTATTGTTTGGATATATAATTTTTGGACCCATTTTGCCCTTCTCTTTGTCTTTCTCTTCCACCCTCTTTTTCCCAAATTTTCTCAAAACACACTTATCTTGTTAGATCTCTCCCATTTTTCTTGGTTTTTTTTCTTGAAATGTAATCTGGGTATTCTTTATTATCTCGATTTGAGCTACCAAGTTTTCTCCTTTGATATTCCTTTTCTGTAAATCCCTCTGCCGTTTTGGTCAAATCTTTATATAAATGGTATATTTTGATGCCTTTTTAGTATAATGGATGCTTTTATTTTTTATTTCCATTGATTCTATTGAATCCTAAATTTGCCTTTCTTTTTCCATATTTACAGTAAAGTTTCACTTTTGTTGAGCTCCTACTGTGGACTAGCTACTTGTTCTATTAGATCTTGCTAATTTTCTTTATATTTGTTTGTAAAAATAGTGATATTTTTATTTGGGTTTCAGAAGTTCTGTGGGATAAATAATGGAATTGCTCTTTATCTCGATATTGTACGTTTTGGGTTTTATTGGTTATTGAATGTCTATTACAGGGTTTTATGTTGACTTGTGGGTTGATAAACATTTAGTTGTGTACTGAATTGTTGGAGTTTTATTGCTATTTATTGATTAGAAGCAGTTTTATTGTTGGGGTTTGAAAGAGCTAATGGAATCTGCAATGCAGAAAATGGATGGAAGTATGAGTACTGGTTTTCTATTATCCATTTAGTTCTGTTTCTCCATCACCAAGAGAAGAAAGTTTTGACTGTTTGATTAAAAATGATAGGGTGATCTGCTAGTGTTTTCCAAATAGGAGGTTATTTGAATTAAAAAAAATAAAAAATAAAATAATTTGTTCCAAATAAGGGTATTTCAATTTTTTTTTTCCCTCTTACTAACGGAGAAATAAACGAAAATTGAATTGAAAAATATAATAGTATATTATCTTAAATATTTGTAGAAATTATTTTATTTTTAAAAAG
The DNA here is from genome assembly GCA_948193065.1 of Aleurites moluccanus. NCBI lineage: Eukaryota > Viridiplantae > Streptophyta > Magnoliopsida > Malpighiales > Euphorbiaceae > Aleurites > Aleurites moluccanus. The sequence continues at coordinate 1,459 of CANXYC010302183.1, read as the reverse complement.
TCAAGTAGAATTAATATATTAAATTATTTTATAAGATATAAATTATATTTAACTCAAAAATAAGAAATTTTAATAAAAATGTATATTTATATTTTATCATGATTATTATAAATTCAAGTGATAAAATAAATTTTTTCTTTTTTATTAATTTTTTTATTTTTAATTTATTTATTTAATATTACTTAAATTTTTAATTTTAAAAAATGTCCTAAAAAAATCATAATTTAATTATGAAAAAGTAACAAAAAAAAAAAAAAAAGATAATAATTATTGATTACCTTGAACGTGCCATTTATTATTTTGTCAAAATCAACTTCAGATGCTTGTCGAAGCCTTTCTGAGGATGAAAGAAAAGTTGATAGTTCTTTCCGAGCATCGAACAATTAAAACTGTAACGATGATATGATAACGATGATGATATATTTTATTACTTACAAATCTCTCAACTCATCCACATCTGATAGATATGGATTTATTTCAATTGCAATTAGATTTTTTTTTTTAATTAAAGAAGAAGAAATTGATTTGAATTTATTATTTAAAAAAATATACATAATATTTAAATGTGTAGTAATAGAATTATTTATATTTAATATATATATATTAATTAAATAACATATTTTTTTTTAATATAAAAGAAGTCATATGCGGAACAAATATGGAATTTACATCTATAATTAGAAGCTTTAACATTTAATAACGTTATAATTGGATTATAAAGAATTTCACCTTCATTATCGGCTGGATCTCTCCATAATATTAACAATATCTTAAATCAATAATTCAAAATATAAATTGTTATAAAATGTGATAGTAAAAGAAAAAAAATTATAAAGTAAAATTATATTAAGCAAAAAGAGTACTTTGCATTAACAATAATAATATCACTTTGTTTGGCATAATGTTTGATTTCATCGTATGGCATGAAATTATAATATAAAATTTCTTCTGGTACCGCAACTGTACTCTCACAAATAACTGTAGAATGGTTTATTAACAGTTTAATTTTTTTCTTTCCCTTCGGCATTAGTACCATATGAATCTTTCACTAAACCATTAGTAATGATTTAAGTTTTTTCTTAATCAACAAGTTGTTTTTTTTTTTTTTTTTAATTTTTCCACCGTATCACTCAACGTTATTGCTTGAATTTATATTCCCTGCAAAAATATAAATTATTTATATATCTGAAATTTAATTAAAAAATCAAAATTAGTACAAATTAAAACACATAATTGAAATTAAACATAAAAATATAACCTTAGAATCAACCAAAATTAGTTTTCAATATTGCCACTACCATAGTGCATTGGAATAGTTTATTCCTTTACGAAGTACCATTAATTTAATATTCCACTCTTTTTGTAAACTTTAAGTATACTTGGTTGTAAACTTGGAATTATCATTTACCAAAAAAATAATAGAAAAAAAATCAATGGAATATATATATATATATATATA
>CANXYC010302164.1:0-27734 GCA_948193065.1 Aleurites moluccanus | reverse complement strand
TTATTTATGAAATGATATAGTAAAGAAATTAATTATGCTGGAATGGATTATGAATATGATAACATGACATTATATTTGATATGAATGTATATGAGATTCAAGATATGGGAGTTCTACGGGTTTATGGTGGCCTTAAGCCTACCCTTGCCCTAGGACCGTTGCACCACTGGAGTTAGGGTGTGACACCTACCTAACAGTACCATGGAGCTCTAAGAGTTTATAAATATGATTCCTTAAAATAAATAATTATATTGGAGTTCTTGACATCCCAAGCCGAAGAAAGGGATGACTTGAGAAACAGTCACTACTACAACCTTGTTCCTAAAAAATAATAAATTATTACAAAGTGAGTATAATAATACTGTGTGAGTAATACATATATTATCTTACTCGTGAGACTAGGTAAGGGAATTACTCACAAGGAAGATAATGATAACATTTATATATATAAAGTATACAAGAACAATAGGGTCATTCAACATGTAGGTTCGGTTATCAATACCTTCACATTGGCATTAAAGATACACATCGTATCATATTATCATACAAATGACAGAAATATTATTGATCATTTAAACAAACACTAAAATCTGATAGCAGACTATTTACTCGTATAATTTATCAGACCGCATGGTTAGGATTTTAACCCCCTCCTAACTAGGATTATTAAATAACTGTGTACAATGTCATTAAAACTTCTGTTATTTCATTAATGTCACACATATAGTGCTTAATCATTAGGTATCAAAAATAACTTAAGTACTTTCAAGAGTTCAATAAATGAAGCATTAGGCCAATGATGCAAATTATATTAAAAGGAATCATTTTGGATTATAAAGGGCATGAAATTAATCATGGATCATACAATTGGTATTTTTGGCCAATAATGAAATTTCATGGCAATTTCAATAATTTAATTTGAAGGCAATGCCAAGTGAAATAATATGTATATTACTCACCTTACTGGGCACTTTCCACTGTTACACTTTCTACTCCTTTGTTCCTTAATCTAATGCTTATATCATTTATTTACTCTTGACTCTACATATACAATTAATTCCAATTTAGATACTATTTAACATAAAATTACATTAATTACACTTATATTTAAGAAATTGCTAAATTTTCCAAATCACTAAGATTTTTCTGTGTAACATTTCATACTGGCAGCCTGTGCTCTTTAATCCATATCTCTTCCTATACTTATCCAAATACTTCAATTATTATTTCTACTTAAACTAGACATATTAAACTCTAGCATATCCAAAATTCAGACTTTTTTTAAGTTCTACACATCATATGGTGATAGTTTGAACTTAATTTCACTGTCAATCCAACTGCCCTGTAACTTTGACTCAGACAGACTCTGTTCTTTTGCTTATAATTCAACTTATACTTTTCCAATTACTTTGATTATTTTTCTTATTTACTCTAGATACATAATATTATAACATATCAAAATTTCAGATTATTTGGATTATTGTACAATAATTAATGAATTTTCAAAATTAAACTACTGTCCTGAAATCCTTATCCGAACAAACCGTATTCTTCAATCTATAACTCAATCCATACTTCATCAATTGCAAAATAATTTTACAGAAATATATTTAACATATACATGAAAATTTCTCATTTTCTACATTGTCCTTAATTCATACTCTAAAGTCCTCATATTAATAGAATTTATAATCTATGTTCTATTTATTAGTCAATCCGGGCATATTGAACTTATGGCTTAATATCTCTTAAACCACAAATCCAATTGAGAAAAATAAAATTACAAGACTATAGATAAGAAATAAATGAACACTTTTAATGTCGAACACTTCTTCTAATTATATCTCTATAGTTCTGAATAATTAAAAAATAGTAGTAAAATTTCAGAAAATCTAATTCTATCTAGTGAAGATTTTTATTCAATTACTCTCTTCTTACTTCGAATTTCATTAATTTCTTTTGCAGACATCAAATTAACATATTTATGTACAATTTTTATGTTTCGACCAACCTCAAATGCAGTCATTAAAAATTTAGAATTTGAACTACAAGCTACTACCTTAACACAGATTTCAGAATCCATATTAACCCTAATTTATCTTTATCTTTTTTAGCTCAATTTAACCAATTCTTTACTAAATTAAATCATAATACTCTTAAATACAGTTAAAAAGGATAAGTTTAGAATTATTGTCTTGCACTTGTATGATTCTTTTCCTTCTCTTTCTCTTTCCCAAAACAATTTGACTTGCTTTCCTTCAACTTTCCTTCTTCACTCTTCTTTCTCTCATCAATTTCTTATCTAGCTTGGTTGGTTTCTTTGGAAGAGATGAAATAGTATTTTTGGTTGTTTTCTCTCAAATGGTTCGGCCAAAACTCCTAAATATGGCAGCCACCTCTTCTCTTTTATACACCAAAGTCAAAGAAATAAGAATTGTGTAGAAAATTCTAAATCTTATATACTTGTACATTTTCTATCCAAGTAACATAAAAAAATTTATTTAAATTTCATTCCTTCCACACACTTGGCCAGCCACTCTTAGAGGTATTCTCCATAATTTTTAATGCTAAAAATAATATTTTATTGTAGGTCCCGCAACTTTGCTTAATTGCACTTTTGCCTATAATTTTTTTATTTGCATTTTGACCCTGAAACTTCCTGTAATTTATTATGTCTATTCTATTTAAATTCAACTATAAGTGTGGGGAGTGAAATATCTTATTTTGGGTTGTTCTATCATTTTAAAATACTCCAGGTCTGATTCTTTATCCTAGATAGCTCGTTTCTAAAAATACCCCTAATATTGCCTTTAATCACAATTTTGCCATTTCTCTTATTTTCGGTATTCCAAAACATTTTTCAACTCTTTATTTTCACCAAAAATTCATATAATTATAGATGACTCTTTACCCCTTGGTCTGAGTAAGAAATTTCTAAATCAACCAGACTGTTATTTCTTCAGGCGGTATAATAAACACTAATATTTTCCAAGACAGTATCACAAAAGTGACCCGGTTGAGATTCAAAAATTCATGAGTGTTACACTCTACCATTCTTTGTATGTTTCAGTAATCAATTGAGCCTATTCATGTTTAAATTAATATCATATTTGTTACTATAATCCAATATATCCATACTGTCTATTATTTTATCTGCTAGGGTGTTACAGTTTTGACATTTAAAAAGAAAAGACACAATTTGACTTAAATATAAATCGATTAATCAATTTAAACAAATAATCTCAACATTTTTTATATAAAAAATGTTTTAAAAAGGAATTTATTTCTCTTCTTATTGATTTGAATTTAATGTTAAGATCATATCATAAATATGGATTTTTCTCAATGCAAAAATTGACCCATAATATTATCTTATTATTAAAAAAATTGTTTGAAATGGGAAATCATCAAAACAATTCTTACATAATGTGGCTCTAATTTTACTCAGTGAATTAAGGTAGGAGGTTGTACTTAGTTGGTGCTTAATGTTGTTCTTAGCTGAGGTGTGAGATATCACTGTCTTTAAGGAATATTTTGGCCGCTCGGTAGGTTACTGATGCTCACCGGTTTCAACTGAAATCACCTCCAGAATTCAACAACTATAACTTTCTTGATTCAAGCACAAGAACAAAGAAGATCCAGAAACAATTATGAAACTATTTTCATCACACTGGTAAGACTCTGTGTTTTTTCTCTGTGTTTACAAAACTTCTCCTTATTATAATATATAGGAAAAATGAACCAACGTTCACAGATAAAATTTTGATGCCATAATTGGATAAATTAAAGAAAGAATAGTCATGACCATTAGTGAGAAGATTTTTCAGCTTAGGAAAATTAAATAGGTTTTGAGTTTATTATAGTTGGGTGAATTTAAAAGAAATAAAAGAAAATAGTATTTTGATTTTACATGCTCACACCGTACCGCACCGCGCCGAGCGGAGTAGCGCGTGCGTGTGTGATATAAGATGTGCATCAACTCATGCCACATGCATAGTGTGGTCCACTCATAAGTTCTTATTGACTATGAAGTGTAATAGTCAATATATACTCTTATAAGATTTTGTAATATTTCAATTTGAGATAGATTGTCTTTTGATATACCCACTCATATACAACAATCCCTCCACATATATCAAAGGACATATTAAAAGCAATGAGTGATCAAAGGAAATGAAAGTGTCTGATCAAAATCAAAGAAACTTTGACACATAAGCACTAGTGTCTTTTGGACTATGAACCAATGTATAGAGTGGATATGACTTGAATCATGAGTCCTTAGTGAAACATAAATTTTCTATGAACCTCCACCCTTTAATGTGAAACAGAAGTATATATCAATCACATCATAGTCTCATGTATAAGCTATTGAACGTGATTTGGCACATTTTAGCCATGTGCCGATACCTGGAATTCTTGAGTGCTTTAGAGATACCTATCTAGTTCTCATAAGAGCGGCCCCACCCCACACTCAATTAGGTGTCTCCATCAAGTGTATTATATAGTCATGTACACCACCCAATCTGGACTATGGATAAACATTAAGAGTCATATATAGACTCAACCTCATCACAGTAGAACTATTCAACCTCATCATTGTAGCAGTACACTACCCTATACCATAGGGATGGACTCATATATATAAAGTTGGTAGTGCCTCCAGACCGTCCAGTGACTTGTTATTACCCATATGTACCTACTTTATGGGATCATCAATCACATAGGTTGGGTTGCCATCACTTCGATCTATGTCGTAGGCAGAAGTCCCATCCCCCTTGATGTACTTTCCACTAGCACTTTGCTAAGTGGATCCGCAAGATTAAGCTCTGACCTTACAAAATCAAGGGATATAATCCCATCAAATAATAAGTGTCTCACAATATTATGTCTTTGCCGTATATGTCTACTCTTGCCATTATAAATCTAGTTCTTGGCTCTCCCAATGGTAGTCTGGCCATCATGATGCATAGACACAGATGTAACAGTCTTGCCCATAAGGAAATATCTCTAAAAAGATTTATGAGCCACTTTGCTTTAGAACCAGCCTTCTCTAAGGCAATAAATTCATACTCCATAGTGGAGCATGTTGCACAAGTTTGTTTTGAGGATTTCCATGAAATCGCTCATCCTCCTAAAGTAAACACATATCCACTAGTGGATTTGGTCTCATTAGAATTTGAGATCCAATTTGCATTTGTATGCCCTTCTAAGACTGCAGGTGTACCTGAATAATGTAATCCTAAATTCCTAGTACCTCTCAAATATCTAAGAACTCTAGTTAAGGCAATCCAATGATATCTATTAGGATTTTGGGTATACCTACTAAGTCTGTTTACAACATAAGCAATATTAAGTCTACTACAATTCATCAAATACATTAAACTCCCTATAATTTGTGCATACTCAGTTTGTCCTATACTAGAACCATTATTCTTTGTAAGATATAAAGAGGAATCATAGTGTGTATTCAAAAGGCTAGTCTCAAAATGTTCAAACTTCTTAGGAATCTTCTCTACAAAATGTTCTTGAGAATTACATAACCATTTTCATTCCTAATATCACATATGCAACACCCATATCCTTCATATCAAAATTAGTAGATAACATTTTCTTAGTTTCTGATATCACATCAAGACAAGTCCCAAAAATTAGTAAGTCATCAACATATATACATACTATTACTCCAGGCTTATTATTTTCAAACTTAGTGTATATACACCTATCTATATCATTCATTGAGTATCCTCCATAAATCATTACTTTATCAAAATTTTCATTCCATTGTTTAGGTGCTTGTTTGAGATCATAAAGAGACTAAACTAGCTTACACACTTTATTTTGGTTTCTAGGTGATACAAACCCCTCGGGTTGATCCTGATAGATTTATTCCTCTAAATCACCATTTAGAAATTTTGTTTTCACATCCATTTGATGTATAGTCAAATTAAATATAGCAACACATGTTATCAAAGTCCTAATTGATGGTATTCGGCAACAGGAAAATAAGTCTCAAAATAATCTAAGTCTTTCTTTTGTTTGTACATCTTGGCAAATAATCTAGCTTTAAATTTATCTATTGAACCATCATGTTTCAGTTTTCTTTTAAAAATCCATTTGCACCCCATTGATTTTATTCCAAGTGGTAAATCAACTAATTACCAAGTATGGTTACCCATAATGGATTCTATTTCACTATTAATAGCTTTCTTCCAGAAAGGTGCATCTGGAGAGATTACTGCTTCATTATATGTTACAGGATCATTATCTAATAGGTTTATAAAGAAATCATCTCCAAAATCTTTTTCTTTCCTAGCACAAGAGCTTCTCCTAGGTTCAATTTTAGTTTTTAGATTAATCTGCTTATTTAACTCATTAACAAATGTGAGAATAAATTTATCAATTTTAGTCTTAAATGGAAAAATATTTTCAAAAAATTCTATATTTTTTGTTTCAATTATTGTGTTAGCATCTAGCACATCACTTCTTAAAACAAGAAGTCTATAAACAACACTATGGTTCTCATAACCAACCAACACACATTTTGCATTTTTTGAGACCATTTTTCTCTTTTTAGGTTCAGGTAAAAGAGCCTTCGCAAAGCACCCCCACACTTTGAAGTATTTCAAATTAGGCACATGTTTTTCCCACAACTCATAAGGTGTTTTATTAATTTTCTTGAATATTATCCTATTTTGGAGATGACAAGCAGTTAAGATAGCTTCCCCCCATAAGTTGAGAGGTGCTCCATAATTCAAGAGTATTGCATTACACATTTCTTTTAGGGTTCTATTTTTTCGTTCAGCTACTCCATTTGACTCGGGTGAGTAAGGAGGAGTTACTTCATGAATTATTTCTTGATCCTCACAATATTTACTAAGACTAGTTGACTCATATTCACCTCCCCTATCAGATTTAAGACTTTTAATTTTTTTTTTCTCAAGTTTGTTTTCTACTTCTGCTTTATAGATTAAGAATTTCTCTTCCATTTCATTTTTACTTCTAAGCAAATATACTAGATTATACATAGAATAATCATCTATAAAGATTACACAATACCTTTTACATCCTCTTGATATATTTTGACACATGTCAGCTAAGTCAAAATGAATTAAACCAAGTAATTCATGTTCTCTATGTTGAACTGTTTTATAAGGTTTCTTGGTAGATTTTGCTTCTACAAAAATTTCACATTTTTAAGGATTTCCAATTTTTATATCTTTTAAAATTCTCAAATTATTCATAAGGTTGATATAAGAGTAATTAACATGTCCTAATCTAGCATGCTATAAATCATCACAATCAATCAAGTAAGTAGAAGATGATGCAATAGTATTATTATAAACAGAATAAAGTACATTCAAGTAAAGCAATCCATGATCAGCATAACCTTTCCCCATAAAGTTCCCATTCTTAGTAAGTACTGCCTTATTAGACTCTATAGTAAGCTTAATACCAACATTCAGAAGAAGAGTAACATGCACTAAATTACGCCTAATTGTTGGCACATGAAGTGTGTTGGTAAGGGACAATATTCTTCCTGAAATCAGTTTAAGATTCACAATTCCTTTTCCTAGAACATGAGTAGAGCGGTCATCTGCTACAAAGACATACTTGCCTTCTAAAGGACTGTAGGTGGAAAAAATAGAGCGATCTGCACATATGTACTTATTGGCACCTGAATCTATCACCCAAGTTTTGTGATTTTCTACCATGTTCACCTCAGTCACCATTGCAACTATTGTATCCTCATCTTCCGTTTCCACCAAATTTTCCCTATAACAGTTGTTGTTCTTTTCTCATTTTTTGTGTCTACATTAGACAAAATAGTGACCTGAAACTCCACAAACAAAACAAGCTTCCTTAGTTTTCTTAGACTGATATTGGTTTGACCTATTGCCCTGGTTGAAATTGATGTGTTGACCTTGTCCCTGGTTTTTATGGCATTTCTGCCCATGGTTATATCTAGAGTTGTCATGTTTTTCTTTCTATCCTCAACTAGGTTGGCTTTATAGATTAATTCCTTAGCTTTGGCAGCTTGGTTCAACTTTCTATTTTTCTCTTCAATTCTAATATGGATTATAAGTTCCTTAAGAGTAAAATCTTTCGTCATATGTTTCATATTGTTCTTATAATCTAACCAGGACTCAAGTAACTTATCAATCAAAGAGCCAACAATAAAGGCAGGAGGCAAAACAATATTCTCAGTAGTTAATTCTTTAAAAACCAAATGAAACTCATAAATTTGTGTAGAAACGTCCTTATCATCAGACATTTGAAAATGCAAAAAATTCCCTATAACATATTTCTTAACTCCAACATCTTCAATAACATATTTCAAAACTAAACATCCCATAACTAAATGGCAGCCTTATATAAATAGTAAACATCAAATAATTTATTAGATAAAGCATTTAAAAGGATAGCCCTACAAATTTTATCAGTAGAAGCCCAAATAGACAATTTCTCCAATTTTTTTTTTAACGGTTTCATCATCAGAATCAACAGGGTCAGAAGGTTTTGGTTCAGACAAAACATGGATAACCTTAGCTATATCCATTACCAACATCAATTTAGTTTGCCAACGTTTAAAATTCTCACCATTGAAAGGTTCTATTTTGGTTAAATTAGGAACAGCCTTAGTGGCAGCAAGCATAGCAGAATCAACATGATTAGAAGCCATAACATTCCTTAAGATTGTTGTTCTTAGTAATTAACCAGAATTGAAAATATAGACCAGAAATAATCACCAAGTTATTCAGAACCAAGTAAAATAGAAAATAATATTGAAACAGCTTATCTGATTAGCTGAGGCGTGAGATATCACTGTCCTTAAGGAATATTTCGGCCCCTTAGTAGGTTACTGATGCTCACAGGTCTCAACTGAAATCACCTCTAGGATTTAACAGCTATAGCTTCCCTGATTCAAGCACAAAAACAAAGAAGCTCCAGGAACAACTATAAAATTATTTTGATCAGACTAGTAAGACTCTGTGTTTTTTCTCTGTTTTTATAAGACTTCTCCTTACTGTAATATATAGGAGAAAGAAATCAACGTTCACAGACAAAATTTTAATGCCATAATTTTGTGAATTAAAGAAAGAATGGTCATAATCATTAGTGAGAAGAATTTTCAGTTTAGCAAAATTAAATAGGTTTTGAGTCTATTATAGTTGGTTGAATTTAAAATAAATAAAAAAAGTGTTCCGGTTTTATACTCGCGCACCATATCACGCCGAGCCAAGCCGAGCGGCACACGCATGTGTGATATAAGGTGTGCACCCACTCATACCACATATATAGTGTGGTCCACTCAAAAGTTCTTATTAACTATGAAGTGTAATAGTTAATATATATTCTTATAAGAGTTTGTAATATTTCAATATGAGATATGATGTCTTTTGATATACCCATGTATATACAACACTTGCAAATCAAAAATTTTGAAAAGTTAAACAAAATGCTATCTTTTGACATTTAAAAAGAAAAAAAAATATATAATTTGACTTAAGTATAAATAAATTCATCAGTTTAAAAAATTTCAAACATTTTTTATATAATTTTTTTTTAGAAGAAATTTTGTTAGGCTTCTTATTGAATTAGACTCTATGATAAAATTAGATCATAAATGAAGTTTTTTTTTTTTTCTCATTTACGAATCCCTTATTCTTGATGCTGAATCATAGAGATTGATTTAATATAATGTATAAAAATTGACATATAATATTACTTTATTACTAAAAAAAATTATTTGAAACAGAAAATCTTTAAAACAATTCTTACATAATGCGGTCCTACTTTTATTCAGTGAATTAGGTTAGAATGTTGTACTTAGTTGGTGCTTACAAATAAAGAATTTTAGGAAGTCAAACAAAATGCAATGTTTTGACATTTAAAAACGAAAAGGAAAGCAAAGCATCAATTGTCCATATATAGTGGTTTCTGGCCTGGCGACGAGTAGCACTCTTTTGCGTAAAGAGAGACTTGCAAATTTTTAGTGGACAAAAGCTTTACTTTCTTGGCGCTTGCGTGGCCACCAAAACCACAGCCCTCATTCTTCACCTGCCTCTCTAAAATCAACAACACAAATGTTGAGTGCGCTTTCTTTCCCTTCTTTTTATTATTATTATTGCACACCAAAGCACAAAAAATATTATTATTATTATTATATAAACACACAATTGATCATATTTTTTTAAATATTTAATCGTATACAAACTATTATATTATTATTATTAAACATAAATATTATTTTTTATAATTTTAAACATTAATATAATTTTTATTCATAAATCAACTGAAAAATAATAAAAAATTATTATATATATTAATTTTTATATTTTTTTTAGCTGGAATCTACTAAATTAAATTAACGCTAAAAAATAATTGATAATATAATTTCATATAGATTTAATTTTTAAGAGAGTTAATTATAATATATGATGAAAAATTCTATAAACAACTTTTCAGTTTAATTTTTGTTATATATAAAAATTATTTTTGGATCTTTCTTTACTGTTTTTTATTTCTTTTATTTTATTTTTCTTAAAATCCTTAATTGCCCAAATGGTTTTAGATCAATTGTTTCCATCTCCTTTCTTTTAACTTGTCATTTACTTTTGGATTAATTAAAACGAATTTTCCTAAATTTATTGTACATTTAGTTATTATTATTACTTAAAATAAATGATTTTAATCTTTGTTAAAAATACATTATATATGAAAAAAATCTAAAAAAACTCTTTAATTTTAATAATTAATTTTCGAGGTATAATGTTTTTATATTTATATAATCTTACAATATTATAATATCTACAATCATAAATATTAATAGAATGTTATTATAGTTAGGAACGATGTATAAGTAAGTGTACATCGTAAATAACATATTAGTATTCCTGATATTACAAATGAGGAGCAGCACGTCCGTTCTTTCTGTTTTCTCTCTCTCTCTATATATATTTATTTATTCTTAAATTAGTTATAATATATTTTTAATTATGTGATTGGTGATATATTAATTATGTCAAATATTAAAATATTTTAAAATAATTTGTGTTGTATGTTATGATATGTTTTAAAAATATTAACTATGATCTAAAACTAGTTAATATAAAGTTTAATATAAATTATGTTTAATTATATAAATAGTGAAAAATTTTAAATCTAATTATTTTAAAATTAAATTTTATTTAATAAAAATTATTTAAAAAATATACTATAACTATTTTAAGAATGATTAAATTGTTAATAAAAAAGTAAAAAAATATAATTAATTAAGTTAATATTTAATTTGATTATATATAATAAAGAGAGGAAATGTATTTTTTTTTTAATGTCGAAATTATTTTTGTGTTTTCAAAAATATTAGCATCAATATATTATTTATGATATACATCAAAAAATATATATACATATTTTTTTTCCTTATAATTTTATATAAACTTAAACTTTCCAATCTTAATAATTAGTGCATAGCATTATGCATTATATCGAAATGTTAATAATATGTTATGATAAAATATATTCTCTCTATTTTTTTTTTATCTGTCGTTTTAAAAATTTATTTATTTATATTTTTAATTATCGTTTTAAAGTTTTAAAATAATATTTATCAATTTTATTATATTTTATTCTTATACTTATAACTTTTAATTAGAATATAATAACTTAATTTAAGATAATATTAAAAATATGAGATTAAATAAATTATTTTAAATTTAATTAATAAATATTTTAATATGTTTATAAAATTTTAAACGTTAAATAAAAAAATAAAAAAATTATAAACCTAAACACTCCCACCTCAATCCATGACACCTCATAATATCATAATAATTTTATTTAATTAACCCATTAATTTTTTTTATTGGAGAATTGTGGACTCTGACAATATGCTATCAATATCATGATAACATTTGTCATTGAAATTATTTATAACTATCATACTAACTCTGATTGTTCCACTCCCATCAAAATCATCCATTATCATTAAAATAATCCAAACATCTTTAATTAAAATATAAATTTAAACAATTATAAAAATCATTTTTTAGTAGTTTTTTAAAAAATAAATGCTAATCTATAATTATTTGCCATGTTAAATAATTAAAGATTTAATAATTCAATGTGTCCCTTCTCATTATTGTTTTATCCCGTTGATTACTTTGCACTAGATTAGCCATTCGGTGTCAGTGTAGATTTAAGTCTAACAGGGATAGAGTAATGCGATGGTTCAGCTCTATAAAAAAAAAATAAAACTCATTAAGTTATTCAAAAATTTTCATTCGATACATATCTAAATTTAACTTTTTAGATAATTTTTTTTTCTATTTAAATCTAATTTTTTATATAATTTTTTTTAATCTATTCAAAATTAATTATTTATAAGTATTTAATAAATAAAAATAAAAGTTATACTAGGACGTTGTTTTATATAGCGATAGTCAACTTTTAACAGCCTATCACATATTTATATATAGATACCTATTGTAAATCAATATAATATGTTGATCCTTTAATAATTCTGATAATTATTATAAAATTTTTTGATTAATTTATTTTTACACTATAATGTTTCTTTTTGTAATATTACTTAGTTCATTTAAGTTTCCATATCTGGAATTCATAAACCAAGAGTTTCAAGTCCAGGACAAGGCATAACGCCCCTTCTGTAACACCTGAGATTTTTTTTTTGTATGTATTCTGAAATTCTTGTATTGATATATATAAGATTTGCTATGAAATGTTTGTTTTGGAAGTGAGATGTACTTATTTTGATTTGAATTTCAGAGTTTGTAGTTGTGCATAATTTTATAAATCTATATTTAAGGTTTTAAAGAAAGAATTTCGGATATGTTGTAGTCTCATGTGTCTAGTTTAAGTAGAATGAAGAAGCGAGACATTTAGACTTCTGTAGCTTAAGATAGAGCTGGTTTAGCATGTACTGTCAAAATGAATTTTTCAGCTTCTGTCGTGAACAGTGCATGTGAACGGAAATCGTAAACAGCAACTGTGAACAGTGTACATGAACAGTAACCATGAATAGTGCACGTAAACAGTGCAAATGAATAGTAACCATAAACAATGCACGTGAACAATTACCGTGAACAGTAATGTGAACAGTAAACTCGGGGTTTATTTTTTTGGCAATAGCTTTCTTTCTTCCTTTTCCTCTTCTTTCTTTCTTCTTCTCTCTTCTTTTCCATTTCCAATTTCTCTCAACCATAAGTCATTTTTTTTTTCATTTATAAGGCTTTAATACTCCAATTAAGCCTTATTAATATTAGAAAACACAAATTAAAAACTATAAGAGCATCAAATCAAGCCAAATTCTTCAAAAAAAATTTGAAGGAGAAAATAAGGTAATTTTCTTAAATCTTCTCTCTAACTTGAATTAAGTTTTTTGTTAGCTAGAATAGTTATTTTTAAGTTGTGGGTGATTTTTTGTGAGCATTAATGGCTAATAATTATAGTTAGATTTAGTAATATGAAGATTTATGTTTTTTGAATGAATAGTATTGTGAATAGTATATTTTCTCTATAACTATTATTCATCCTCTATTAATGCTAGAATTTGTTCATAAAGACTCTAAGGAGCTTAGGATTTATGGAGGATTATTTTATATGATTGTTTTGAGAAAACCCTAAATTTTAAAATTTTGGGGATTTTTATTTAGGAGAAGAGAATTCAATGAATTAAGGATCTTTTGGATTTAAGCAAGAGTTGAGCTTGACTAGAAAGCTTTTTAGTGCTAAGAGGTAAATGTGAATTTCGTTTCATGTGTATGATTCTCCATATGAGAATTTTTGCTCAAGTATATTATATTCATATATATATATATGTATATGCTATTTATGAATTCAATTTATTAAAATGCTCCTTAAATAGAATCTTTAAATATTGATAATGATTTAATTATTTTCCTTGGACCAAGTTCATTAATAAGCCTTTGTTATGCATAATATGATATGTTATTTATATGTTGTGATCTCTTGATCACTTTTAATTATTGTTGAACCAATACTTGATATGTATATCACGGAACATATATTATAGAACGTTTTTCCCAATGAGAGTTGATTTATTGGTCCAATGTGTACAGAGGAAACCTAACTGATATGATATAATATCAGTGCTCCACCCAAAGGGGATCACGAGCTCTAGGCATATGCTTACGCAAGCATATGTGCCATGTGAAGGTAGCAAGACTACCCAAACGTTATGATATGATATTAGTTCTATGTTATGTTTATTTGATAATGTCATTTTTTATAGGCATTTATGTTCTTAAAAATAATCATGATTTGATATTCATATATGTATTATGAAATGATTGGATAGTGCTACCATTTGTAAGCACTTATGATATTAATGTATATGTTAAGATTTATTTCTGGAACCTTGGTACATGTTCAAGATTTGCTATTTAAGTAGTCTATATATGTTATTCATTCTTATTGTTCGTATCTTACTGAGTTGAAAACTCACCTCTTATGTGGATTTCAGGTTCTAGCTTAGTTCGAGAAAGAGTTAATCCTGAAGACAGAGCTTTTTGATTTTCTTCTCCACAAGAAGACTTTTTTATGTAATAATTTTAGATAATAGTTGAATTATATATATGTATTCATGTCTATGAGAAGTATATTCTTAGAAGCTCCGTAAATGTGTGTGATGTTGCTTATTCTTTTGTTGTCATGGATGACATTGTAGACTTTTTCTTGTTCTATATTGATGTTAGAATTATCTTTTGACTGGTAAAGAACAAGAGGAAATGTCATATCAGGTTGAGGAGATATATATAAGATATGGATGTTTGGCATGAAGCTAGTATGAATTATATGTTTGATCCAGGTTAGCTAAGGGTTCTACGGGTGTACGGTGACCTTATGCCTACCTTTACCCTAGGACCGTCGCACTAGTGGTTTTGTGGTGTGATAGAGGTGGTATCAGAGATATAGGTTTCTCAACCATAAGACAGATAGATAGATGTGTAAGTTCCCTAGCATGAATGTCTGATTAAGATTACTACGGAGCATAGGATTCTGTTTCGTCATGTTATGTATTCTTTAGAATAAATACATGTTAAACTTGTGTTATGAGTCTAAAGTTACTCTGTTTTCCTTATCAATTCATTGATGCTTCCAAGATTTGGTCATGGAAGAGGTAGAAAATGTGGTAGAGGTCGTCTTAGGTGAGAATTGCCTTCTAAGGAGGGTTCAGTGGGTTGAGTGGGAGGTGAAGAGGTTCTTCCAGAGCCACAGGTAGATGTGGTTAATATGGCTCGGTGATTGGATCAGTTGTAGAGAAATTATGAGGTTTTAGCTGAGTTCATTACTCAGCAAAAAGAGCAACAGGTACCTCCAGTGCCAGTAGTTCCAATTGCTCTAGTGGATCCTCCACCACCACCAGCAGTTGTGCCTTTGGTTGAGGAGGTTTCTTTTGAGAGGTTCTTGAAGCTTAAACCTTCTGAGTATAGAGGAGAAGTGGATCCTATAGAGTTTCTAGATGAGATTAAGGAAAAGGTCCAGATTTTGAGGATCTCAAACAGGAGAGCCATAGAGTTTGTTGGCTATTTGATGAAAGCTAAAGTTAAAGACTGGTTCAGAAGGAGTATTCAGGGTAATGCAAATCTTCCTTGGAATCAGTTCAAGGAAAGAGTTATCGAGGAGTTCTTTCCAGAGAGTATGAGGGAGGCTAAAGCTATTGAGTTTGAGAGATTGGTTCAGACTCCTGGTATGACTGTTTCAGAATATGCAAAGAAATTGAGCCAGTTGAGTAGATTCGCTCCAACTTTGGTTCCTACAAAAGCATCATGGATTCAGAGGTTCAGTAGAGGACTCATAGTTCCATTGTTTAAATTTCTAGCTGCTCTTGAGTTTGACTCATACTCTAGACTTATGGATAAAGCTAGAGTGATTGAGAATAAAGAGATGAAGGTTAGATCAGAAAGGGAAGAGAAAAAGAAGGCGAAGATTGGGAGTTCCTCAAGACAGGACAGTGGAATGAAGATTATTGATGTTTCACCTCAGTTTGCTCCCCAAAGCGAATATAGAGGACCTTCAGAGAGATCTCAGCAAAGGCAGAATTCCTCTAGACCAGCACCTCAGATAAGTTATGGTATTGCCAGTTCAGCACCACCTAGGTCTACTATTCCTCATTATCCTATGTGCGGTAAGCTTCATAGAGAAGCTTGTCACTTTGGGAAAGGTGCATGCTACGGGTGTGGACAATAGGGTCACTTGCTTAAGGATTATCCACAACTTTCTTTTGGAGCTAAACCTCAGACTTCTTAGCTTCAGTCCAGATGGATAGGAGAGTTATTGGTCAGCAGTTTGACGTAGGCTAAGGTATTTTAGGTAGAGCTACAGAGGGAGGCAGAAGTTCAGGTCAGACTGAAGTTCAAACACCTTTGGGCAGAAGTAGAGGGAGAGTATTTGCTTTCACACAGCAAGAGGCACAAACTTCTAACACTATGGTCATAGGTATTCTTCCAATCCAAGCTTTGAATGTGAGAGTGTTATTTGATTCAGGAGCTTCGCATTCTTTTGTTTTGCCTTGATTTGCTAAAAAGTTGAATATGTCATGTGTATTGCTTGAGAATGCTTTGGTTGTTTCTACTCCTTTCGAGGAAGAGATAGAGGTTCAACACTTTTATCCATCTTGTGTGGTTAGCATAGATGGTAAGAGTTTAGAGTCAGATTTGATTGTGTTGTCAGTGCTTGAGTTTGTTGTGATTTTGGGCATGGATTGGTTATCTAAGTTTTATGTATCCATAAATTGTCACAAGAAGAAGTTAGTGTTTAAGCCACCTTCGGGTCAGGAAATTGAGTTTTAAGGGGAAAGGAGTGAAGTACCCTATAATGTGATATTCGCCATTGGGGCGAGGAGATTAATGAGGAAGGGTTGCTAAGGATATTTGGCATACATCTGTGAAACTTGAAAGGAAGTGAAAGATTTGCAGCAAATTCCTATTGTTAGTGAGTTTCCGAATGTATTTCCTGATGAGTTACCTGGGTTGCCACCGGATAGAGAAATTGAGTTTGGTATTGAGTTGCTTCCTGGCACTAGTCCTATTTCTATTCCTCCATACCATATGGCACCAATAGAGTTAAGAGAATTAAAGACTCAGTTGCAAGATATGTTTGACAAAGGATTCATTCGACCTAACAGTTCTCCTTGGGTGTTCCTATACTCTTTGTGAACTTTGTGAAGAAGAAGGATGGATCTATGAGACTGTGTATCAATTATAAGCAACTCAGTAAGATCACCATTCATAATAAGTATCCTTTGCCAAGGATAGATGATTTGTTTGACCAGTTGCAGGGTGCTAGTCATTTCTCCAAGATAGACTTGAGGTCTGGTTATCATCAGTTAAGGATTTAGAATGAAGATGTGTCTAAGACTGCTTTTCGAACGAGATATAGTCATTATGAGTTTCTAGTATTGCCTTTTGGATTGAATAATGCACCAGCTGCTTTCATGGATCTCATGAATAGGATCTTCAAGCCATTTTTGGACAAGTTTGTCATAGTGTTTATAGATGATATTCTTGTGTATTCTCAGAGTGAGGAAGAGCATGAAGAACATCTTCAGATGGTATTACAGATTTTGAGAGAGCATCAGTTGTTTGCTAAGCTTTCAAAGTGTGAGTTTTGGCTTGAGAATGCTTGTTTCCTTGGACATGTTATGAGCAAGGATAGACTTAAGGTTGACCCATGGAAAGAAGATGCCATTCTTAGTTGGCCTAGACCCACTAATGTTTCAGAAGTTAGGAGTTTCTAGGTTTGGCAGGATACTATAGAAGGTTTATTCAGGATTTCTCCAAGATTGCAGTTCTTTTGACTAAGCTTAAAAGCTAGTGAAATTCCAATGGACATATGCATGTGAAGGGAGTTTCCATAAGTTAAAGACTTGTCTCACCACAACACCTGTGTTAGCTTTGCCATTAAGTGAAGGAGGTTATACGGTGTATTGTGATGCTTCGAGAGTAGGGCTTGGTTGTGTGCTTATGCAGCATGGTAGGCTAATAGCGTATACTTCTAGACAGTTAAGGAAGCATGAGGTGAATTATTCGACTCATGATCTTGAGATAGCTGCAGTTGTCTTTGCATTGAAGATATGGAGGCATTATATGTATGGAGAGAAGAGTGAGATCTTTACATATCATCAGAGCTTGAAGTATATCTTCCAGCAAAAAGACTTAAATCTTAGGCAAAGCAGATGGATGGAGTCACTTAAAGACTATGATTGTGAGATTTTATACCATCTAGGAAGGCAAATGTGGTAGCGGATGCTTTGAGCAGGAAGTCTTTGGGTAGCTTAGCCCATATTCAGGTGAGTAAGAGACCTTTGGTAAGTGAGGTGTAGAGTTTGCATGATGTGGGGATCAGTTTTGACTTGTCAGATATAGGAGTGCTTCTAGCATGTTTCCAAGTCAAGCCAGTGCTTATTGATCGGATCAGAAAGGCACAGGATAGAGATCCTCAGTTTGTGAAACTGAAGAGAGATGTGGAAATAAAGAAAGCTCCAGGTTTTACTATGATAGATGGCATGTTGAGACTTGGCAGCAGAGTATGTGTTCCAGCAATCGATGGTTTAAGAGATGTGATTCTTAAGGAAGCACATCATTCTAGCTATAGTGTTCATCCAGGTGCTACGAAGATATACCATGACATCAAGAGTTCTTATTAGTGGAGTGGGATAAAGAAGGATGTGGCAAAGTTTGTAGCAAGATGTTTGACTTGTCAGCAAGTGAAATTTGAGCATCAAAAGCCTTCGGGTCTACTTCAATAGTTGTCACTGCCAGAGTGGAAGTGGGAAAGCATAACTATAGACTTTGTTGTAGGGTTGCCACAGATTTTAAGTAGGCATGACTCGATTTGGGTAATTGTGGATAGATTGACCAAGTCAGCTCACTTCTTGCCAGTCAAGACAACCTACGTAGCTTCTCAGTATGTACAGATGTATATTGATGAGATAGTAAGATTATATAGGATCCCAGTTTCTATTATCTCTGATAGAGGAGCTCAATTCACATCGAGGTTTTGGCAGAAGCTATAAGAGTTTTTGGGTACTCAACTTGATTTTAGCATGACATTTTATCCCCAGACAAATGGGCAATCAGAAAGGACTATCCAAACTCTAGCAGACATGTTGGCAATGTGCATTCTAGACTTTAGAGGTAATTGGGATAAGCATTTGCCTTTGATAGAGTTTCCCTACAATAATAACTACCATTTTACCATCAAGATGGCTCCTTATGAGGATTTGTATGGTAGAAAGTGTATATCTCCTTTGTGTCGGGATAAAGTAGGAGAGAAGCATGTTGAAGGGCCTGAATTGATTCAGTATACAGCAGAAAGGTCCCTATCATTAGAGAAAGATTGAAGACTACCTTCAGTAGGCAGAAGCGTTATACCGATCCTAAAAGAAAATATCTTCATTTCATGTTGATGACTTAGTGTTTTTGAAAGTCTCACCTATGAAAGGAATTCTAAGATTTGGTAAGAAAGGTAAGATATCTCCGAGGTACATTGGGCCATTTAAGGTGTTGGATAAAGTTGAAGAAGTCTCTTACAGATTAGCCTTATCACCTCACTTGGACAATGTACATCCAGTCTTTCATGTTTCTATGCTTCGAAAACATGTTGCAGATCCTTCCCATGTGTTGAAAGCTCAAGAGGTAGAATTCCAACAAGACTTGACTTATGAAGAGGTTCCAGTAGCCATCATTGATAGGATGATCAAGAAACTAAGGAACAAAGAGATAGCAATAGTTAAAGTCTTATGGAAGAACCAAGTTATGGAAGAATGCACTTGAGAGAGTGAGTTAAACATGCAAGCTAAGTATCCCCACCTATTTTAAGTTTAAGGTAAATTCTTTAAATTCGAGGATGAATTTTGTTAAGGGGGGAAAATGTAATACCTGAGATTTCTTTTGCTTGTATATATTCTAAAATTCTTGTATTGATGTATATAAGATTTGTTATGGAATGTTTGTTTTGGAAGTGAGATTTATTTATTTTGATTTGAATTTTAGAGTTTATGTTTGTGCAGAATTTTGTGAATCTATGTTCAAGGTTTTAAAGAAAGAATTTGGGATATGTTATAGCCTCATGTGTCTAGTTTAAGTGGAAGGAAGAATCGAGGCATTTAGACTTCTATAGCTTAAGATAGAGTTAGTTTAGCATGTACTGCCGAAGTGAATTTTTTAGGTTCTATCGTGAACAGTGCACATGATCAGTAACCATAAACAGTGCATGTGAATAGTAAACTCGGGGTTTATTTTTTTGGCAGTAGCATTCTTTCTTCCTTTTCCTCTTCTTTCATTCTTCTTCTCTCTTCTTTTCCATTTCTTATTTCTCTCAACCATAAGTCATTTTTCTTCATTTTAAGGTTTTAATACTCCAATTAAGCCTTATTAATGCTAGAAAACACAAATTAAAGACATAGATCATCAATTCAAGCCAAATTCTTCAAAATTTCTTTGGAAGAGAAAATAAGGTAATTTTCTCAAATCTTCTCTCTAGCTTGAATTAAGTTTTTTGTTAGCTACAATAGTTATTTTTAAGTTATGGGTAATCTTTTGTGAGCATTAATGGCTAATAATTATAGTTAGATTTAATAGTGCTGTGAATAGTAGATTTTCTATATAACTATTATTCATCCTCTATTAACGGTTAAATTAATGCTAGAATTTATTTATAGAGACTCTAAGGAGCTTAGAATTTATGGAGGATTATTTTATATGATTGTTTTGAGAAAACCTAAATTTTAGAATTTTGGGAATTTTTATTTAGGAGAAGAGAACTTAAGAAATTAAAGATCTTTTGGATTTGAGCAAGAGTTGAGCTTGACTACAGAGCTTTTTAATGCTAAGAAGTAAGTGTGGATTTCGTTTCATGTGTATGATTCTTCATATGAGAATTTTTGCTAAAGTATATTATATTCATATATATATGTATATGTTATTTATGAATTCAATTTATTGAAATCGTCCTTAAATAAAATCTTTGAATGTTGATAATGTCTTGATTATTTTCCTTAGACCAAGTTCATTAATAAGCATTTGTTATGCATAATTTGATATGTTATTTATATGTTGTGATCTCTTGATCACTTTTAATTATTGTTGAACCAATACTTCATATGTATATCACAGAACATATATTATAAAATGCTTTTCCTAATGAGAGTTAATTCATTGGTCCAATGTGCACAGAGGAAACCTGACTGATAGGGTATAGTATCAGTGTTCCACCTAGAGGGGATCACGAGCTCTAGGCATATGTCTGCGCAAGCATATGTGCCACATGAAAGTAGCAAAGTTACCCAACGTTATGATATGATATCAGTTCTATGTTATGTTTATTTGATAATGTCATTCTTTATAGGCATTTATGTTTTTAAAAATAAACATGATTTGATATTCATATATGTATTATGAAATGATTGGATAGTGCTACCATTTGTAAGCACTTATGATATTAATGTATATGTTAAGATTTCTTTCTGGAACCGTGGTACATGTTCAAGATTTGCTATTTAAGTAGTCTATATATGTTATTCATTCTTATTGTTCGCATCTTACTGAGTTGAAAACTCACCACTCTTATGTGGATTTCAGGTTCTAGCTTAGTTTGAGAAAGAGTTAATCCTGAAGACAGAGCTTTTTGATTTCTTCTCCACAAGAAGACTCTTTTATGTAATATTTTTGGATAATAGTTGAATTATATATATGTATTCATGTCTATGAGAATTATACTCTTAGAAGCTCCGTAGATGTGTGTGATGTTGCTTATTCTTTTGTTGTCATGGATGGCATTGTAGACTTTTTCTTGTTCCATATTGATGTTAGAATTATCTTTTGATCGATAAAGAACAAGAGGAAATGCCATATCAGGTTGAGGAGATATATATAAGTTATGAATGTTTGGCATGATGCTAGTATGTATTATATATTTGATCCAGGTTAGCTAAGGGTTCTATGGGTGAACAGTGGCCTTATGCCTGCCCTTGCCCTAGGACTATCGCACCAGTGGTTTTGGAGTGTGACACCTTCACAAGTCATAATGTCTGTTATGAAAGCATAATAGTCGTTATAACATAAAGTATCAAATTGCATCAAAGACACAAAAAGAAAATTAAAGGCCGTTATAAGTATTCAAACCCATTACACATTGAGATATAACGACCATTATAAGTCTATCACGCCAGTTATGCATAGTTAAACTGTCACATAAAAACGGATCTACTTTAAATTATAATTGTTGTAATCAATCTTTAAAGCATGTTTTGCATTAAATGAAAATCAAATGGTCACAATTTAAGACCAAGGTATGAAGGTTATAAATAGATGATCATTTGAAATTAGAATAAAAATTTTAAATATAATATAATATTAAATATAATAAAAAAAATTCATATTACAATATTATTGACAGATTTAGTGATAGAACTTTGTTGACAGTTTTACCAACAAACATAGAGACATAATCTTTGCTGACAGCTTTTCATAGTGTCAGTCAGTTACTAACAAATTATCTACTCTTAGTTCATCGATGCATTACCAATCGATGCCTTAATTCCATCGAAAAATATTTATCAATGAGGTTTTGGCCGACCACTTCAGTTTTGTCAGCATGTCATCGGTAATGTCAGTTGCCGATGGAATTGTAACACCTGAGATTTCTTTTTACTTGTATGTATTCTGAAATTATTGTAATAATGTATATAAGATTTATTATGGAATGTTTGTTTTGGAAGTGAGATTTGTTTGTTTTGATTTGAATTACAGAGTTTGTGTTTGTGGAGAATTTTGTGATTTTATGTTCAAGGCTTTACAAAAAGAATTTGAGATATGTTCTAGCCTCACGTGTTTAGTTTAAGTGAAAGGAAGAATCGAGGCATTTAGACTTCTGTAACTCAAGATAGAGTTGGTTTAGTATGTGCTGCTGAAGTAAATTTTTTCAGCTTCTGTTATGAACAGTGCACGTGAATAATGTGCATGAATAGTGTCATGAATCGTGCGTGTGAACAGTAAAACTCGAGATTTTAATTCCGGCAGTAGCTTCAAACTTCATTTTTTCTTTCTTTCTTTTTCTCTCTTCTTTTCCATTTCCTATTCCTCTCAACCATAATTCATTTTTCTTCATTTATAATGTTTTAATACTCCAATTAAGTCTTATTAATGCTAGAAAATACAAATTAA
Source organism: Aleurites moluccanus (assembly GCA_948193065.1). Lineage (NCBI taxonomy): Eukaryota > Viridiplantae > Streptophyta > Magnoliopsida > Malpighiales > Euphorbiaceae > Aleurites > Aleurites moluccanus. The sequence goes on along the minus strand of CANXYC010302164.1, from coordinate 4,524 downwards.
GGACTATAAGAGCATCAATTCAAGCCAAATTCTTCAAAATTTCTTTGGAGAAGAAAATAAGGTAATTTTTTCAAACCTTCTCTCTTGCTTGAGTTAAGTTTTTTGTTAGCTAGAATAGTTATTTTTTAATTATGGGTGATCTTTTGTGAGCATTAATGGCTAATATTTATGGTTAGATTTAGTAGTTACGAGGATTTATGATTTCTGGATGAATAGTGCTATGAATAGTATATTTTTTCTATAACTATTATTCATCTTCTATTAATGGTTAAATTAATGCTAGAATTTATTTATAAAGACTCTGAGGAGTTTAGAATTTATGCAGGATTATTTTATGTGATTGTTGTGAGAAAACCCTAAATTTTGGAATTTTAGAGATTTTTATTTAGGAGAAGAGAATTCAAGGAATTAAGGATCTTTTGGATTTGAGCAAGAGTTGAGCTTGGCTAGAAAGCTTTTTGGTGCTAAGAGGTAAGTGTGGATTTCATTTTATGTGTTTGATTCTCCATATAAGAATTTTTGCTAAAATATATTATATTTATATATATGTATATGTTATTTATGAGTTCAATTTGTTGAAACCCTCCTTAAATAGAATCTTTGAATATTGATAATGACTTTGTTATTTTCCTTGGACCAAGTTTATTAATAAGCCTTTGTTATGCATAATATAATATGTTATTCATATGTTGTAATCTCTTGATCACTTTTAATTATTGTTGAACCAATACATGATAGGTATATCACGGAATATACATTATATAACGTTTTTTCTAATGAGAGTTAATTCATTGGTTTAATGTGTACAGAGGAAATCTGACTGATAAGGTATAGTATCAGTGTTCCACCTAGAGAGATCACGAGCTCTAGGTATATGCCTGCGCAAGCATATGTGCCACTGAAGGTAGCAAAGCTACCCAAACGTTATAATATGATATTAGTTCTATGTTATATTTATTTGATAATGTCATTTTTTATAGGCATTTATGTTCTTAAAAAAGAATCATGATTTGATATTCATATATGTATTATGAGATAATTAGATAGTACTACCCTTTTGAAGCACTTATGATATTAATGTATATGTTAAGATTTCTTTCTAGTACCCTGGTACATGTTCAAGATTTCCTATTTAAGTATTATATATATGTTATTCATTCTGATTGTTCTCATCTTACTGAGTTGAAGGCTCACCACTCTTCTATGGATTTCAGGTTCTAGTTTAGCTCGAGAGAGAGTTAATCCTGGAGACAGAACTTCTTGATTTCCTTCTTCATAAGAAGACTCTTTATGTAGTATTTTTGGATAATAGTTGAATTATATATATGTATTCATATCTATGAGAAGTATACTCTTAGAAGCTCTGTAGATGTTTGTGATGTTGCTTATTCTTTTGTTATCATGGATGGCATTGTAGACTTTCCCTTGTTCCATATTGATGTTGGAATTATCTTTTGACTGGTAAAGAACAAGAGAAAATATCATATTAGGTTGATGAGATATATATAAGGTATGGATGTTTGGCATGATGCTAGTATGTGTTGTATGTTTGATCCATGTTAGCTAAGGGTTGTATGGGTGTACAGTGTCCTTATGCCTACCCTTGCACTAGGATCGTCGCACCGGTGGTTTTGGGGTGTGACAGGATTTTATTCAATTTTCATCGGTATTCTGCACAATTCTTGTAGTGCAAGGAAGCAAAACTCTTGAAAACATCAATATTGCTTCACAACGGCGGTTTTTTATAAAATCAGATTAAAATATCACACAAATTTAAAAGTAAAGAAAGTTAACACCTTCTTTAAAAAGAAAGTTGTGGATCCTGAAAATATGATAAAATATAGTTATTACAAGTATCATGGTCATATAAATATAGATGTCTCATTAAATATACCAGACCTTACTCCATCAAAAAGGTGTCGGTCCCAAAAGGATCTATCTCAATTGATGAGAATGTAAAAGTTCTCAAGTATACTAATATGTATGGACCTAAAGAAATTTGGATACCAAAGAAAGGATGAATTATTTTTTATTTTATAGGTCCAAAAGAAAGAAAAATAATTGGATCATGGATAATAGATATTCCAAGCATATGATCGGAGATAAATCCAAGTTTGTTGAGCTCAAGACAATAAGTAGAAATGTAAGCTTTGGTGACAATTCCAAAGGCAAGAATGTTAGCATTTGCTCAATTGACAACTGTGACGTATCTATTTCCAAAGTACTATTTATTGACAAGCACAAACATAATTTACTTAGTATTAATCAATTATGTGATGTTGGCTATAGATTTTATTTAGTCTCTTACTTGTGAAGTTGTAGACATTAAAACCAACAAGATAGCTTTCATAGGTTACCGCCGAGGAAATATCTATGTTGTGGACCTAAACAATGCATCTAATGAAAATCTTTATTTGTTTGTATCAAAAGATGAGAATTCATCCTTATCGCATAAGAAACTTGGTCATGCTAGTATAGATGTAACTTCAAAACTTCCAAAAAGAGATTTAGTAAATGGTTTGCTCAAGTTGATTTTCAAAAATGAAAACATTTGAGATGCTTGTGTTAAAGGAAAATATTCTATAAGTTCTTTCCAATAAAAAAATATTATTTCAACTTTTAGACTACTTTAACTTTTACACATTAATCTTTTTGGTCTAACTAGAACTGCTAGCCTTAGTGGAAAGTATTATTTTCTTGTTGTGGTTGATGACTACTCTAGATTTATATGGGTACTTTTTGTTGCTCATAAACATGATGCATATAATTCATTCATTCTTCTTTTAAAATCTTTACAAAATCAAAAAGGTTATACTATTTCTAATGTTAGGAGTGATCATGAAAAATAATTTGAAAATTTTGATTTTGAGATGCATTTTAAAGAGCATGGCATAACACATAACTTTTCGACACCTAAAACTCCTTAACAAAATGGTGTTTTTGAATGGAAGAATAGGTCGCTAATTGAAATAGCAAAAACCATGCATTGTGAAAATAATTAGCTTAAATATTTTAGGGATAAAGCAGTTAACACATCTTGCTATATTTTAAATAGAACAATGATTATGCTATCCTTAAAAAGACTTCATATGAATTGTGAAAAAGGAAAAAGCCTAATGTTACATATTTTTCATCCTTTTGGTTGCAAGTGTTTTATTTTGAACAACGGTTAGGATAATTTGGGCAAATTTGATGCTAAATTGAATGAAACTATTTTTCTTGGTTATTCTATGAATTCTAAAGGTTATTGGGTCTTCAACAAAAATAATTCCCTTAGTTGAAGAATTCGTTCATATTATGTTGGATAAATTTCTTTCTAAGCTTGATGATAGGAACAATGTTGACAAAGCTATTAAATAATGGGAGATTTAATTTTAAAAGAAAACAAAGATCATATCTTGGATTTTGGCAAAGATATCAAATATGTTGAAGAATTAATAGAATCCACTCATCAACATCAAGAATCACATCATCCAATGGTAAGGAATGAGGTCAAAGATACTCAAATCACTGGTGGTCCAAGTCAAGGTGTAAGAACAAGATCAAAAGTTCACAACACTTGTGAGTATGTGGTTTTTCTCTCACAACTAGACCTAAAGAACATCAAGGATGCTCTTGAAAATGATCAATGGATCATGGCCATGCAAGAAGAGCTCAATCAATTTGAGAGAAGCAAAGTGTGGACATTGGTTCCAAGACAACAAGATCATTTGATAATTAGAATAAAATGGGTATTTCGTAACAAACTAGATTAATCTGAAATTATGGTAAGAAATAAAGCTAAACTAGTTGCATAAGGGTATTCTCTATAAGAAGGTATTGATTTTGATAAACTTATGTTCCCGTTGCTAGATTAGAAGCAATTAAAATGTTACTTGCTTATGCATGATATAAAAACTTTAATCTTTTTCAAATAGATGTCAAAAGTATATTTTTAAATGGCTTTATTCAAGAAGAGGTATATGTAGAACAACCTCTTGGTTTTGAAAATGATAAATACCCAAACCATATTTTTAAACTTTCAAAATTTTTATATGGTTTGAAACATGCTCCAAGAACTTGGTATGAGAGATTGAGTAATTTTCTCCTAGAAAATGATTTTTCTAAGGAAAAAAGTTGACATAACTCTCTTTATTAAGCATAATAAGAAAGATATTTTAATTGTTCAAATCTATATTGATGATATCATATACAATGTTACTAATGAATTTCTTTGCAAGAATTTTTCTATGTCTATGCAAGGTAAATTTGAAATGAGTATGACAGAAAAGCTCAACTTCTTTTTGGAACTTCAAGTTAAGCAACTAAAGCATGGAACCTTGATAATCAGTCCAAATACACGAAAGATTTGCTTAAAAGATTTGGAATGGACAACACCAAACCTCTGTCACACCCCAACTCCAGTGGTGCGACGGTCCTAGGGCAAGGGTAAGCTTAAGGCCACCATAAACCCGTAGAACTCACAGATCACCATACTCATAAATGCCAAGAACATAACATCATAAATTTCCATGTTCATACATA
>CANXYC010302149.1:0-19645 GCA_948193065.1 Aleurites moluccanus | reverse complement strand
ATCATGACCCCCAAATAATCAGAAATTGCTAGTGGTAAGCAGAAACCCTAACACATGGACAATATTGTGCTACTAGTCCCTTCATGCCCCTTTACCAAGTTCGATTTAATGTATGGACATTATGTTAACTCCACTAAGCTGGCTACACCACACTTAGTCCGAACAGTAGTTCCTTGTAGTCCGAGCATCATTACTAAAATGATTTCCTTAGAGACCATCTTTAAGTACTATCCACTTTGTCCAAAGATTTCCAATAATGTTCTCATACAAGAGGCCTTAGGTAAAACCCTCCTTCTAACAGGAGTTATGATATCCTTTGTTGACTACTTAAATATCTACGAGTGTGTCAAACTATACCTAATGTCTACCCTACAAGCAGACCCTTTGGGAGAGTTAGGTATGGAATTAAAATATAGTATCTTCACTCTAGATCACTCTTAAGTATCTCAAGTCTAAGGACATTTGCACATTTCCATGCTGAGATAAGTCATTAACATTGTTTAGATTTCCATATGACTATCTCTTGCGATCACTTCGATGTACTTACTACTTCTAGTAAGCATCCACATGCTATACTCAAACATCTCAATGTTTGCATTTTTATGAGATCAGATGATTTGATCAAATCAAATAGTATACGCATGTGCTTGTCTTTCCGAATCAATAATGTCCATTCTCATTGATTCTATGACTAGGAAAATTTAAGTTAAAACATAATTGCATATGATAAGTATCTCACTATCATGATCATATCATGAATGCCTTCATGCTATGTTTATACCATGGACTTTATTAAACAGTTACATAATATTACTCTAAACAATAATAAGTACTGATTAATAAATAATGCCTTTTTGTTGAGATATATTTCTAAAAATATCATTATTATGATTGTCTTTAAAGCACCTACACTAACACACAGTCCAGATGAATAGGGAGAGGAGTATTTATCAACAGCCAGGTGCAGACCGAGGCATTTTGGGCAGGACTGTAGAGGCTGGCAGAGAGTCAGATTAGCATGTGGCTCAGGCTTCGGGATTAAATCCCATAGGTAGAGGCAGAGGCAGAGTTTTTGCTTTAGCATAGCATGAGGCCCAAGGATCTAACACGATTGTTACAGGTATTCTCCCAATCCAAGCTTTGAATGCTAGAGTTTTGTTTGATTCAGGAGCTACACATTCCTTTGTGTTATCATGTTTTGCTAAGAAATTACATGTGCCTTGTGAGTTGCTTGAAAATGTGTTAGTTGTTTCTACTCCTTTAGAGGAAGAGATTGAAGTTCAGAACTTTTATCCATCATGTGTGGTTAGCATAGGTGGAAAGAACTTGGATGTAAATTTGATTGAATTGCCTATATTGGAATTTGATGTAATTTTGGGCATGGACTGGTTGTCCAAGTACTATGCTACTATAGATTGCAATGGGAAAAAGCTAGTCTTTAAGCTACCTTCGAGTGAGGAGTTTGAGTTTCAAGGGGAGCGGAGTGAAGTACCATACAATGTGATATCTACCATTGGGGCAAGAAGGTTATTAAGGAAAGGTTGCCAAGGGTATTTGGCTTATGTCCGGGATACTTGTAAGGAAGTGAGAGACAAGGAGAAAATTCCAATAGTTAATGAGTTTCTGGATGTATTTCCTAAAGAATTACCAAGGTTGCCACAGGATAGAGAGATAGAGTTTGGTATCTAATTCCTACCTAACATGAATCTAATTTATATTCCTCCCTACCGTTTGGCACTAGTTGAGTTGAAAGAATTGAAAATCCAGTTGCAAGATTTGCTTGATAAGGGATTCATTAGACATAGTAGTTCGCAGTGGGGAGCACCTGTACTCTTTGTGAAGAAGAAGGATGGTTCTATGAGATTGTGTATCGACTACAGACAGCTTAACAGGGTTACCATCAAGAATAAGTATCCTTTACCAAGAATAGATGATTTATTTGATCAGTTGCAGAGTGCAAGTCATTTCTCCAAGATAGACTTGAGGTCGAGTTATCATCAATTGAGAATTCGGAATGAGGATATATTGAAGACAGCTTTTCGGACCAGATACAAACACTATGAGTTCTTGGTATTGCCATTTGGATTGACTAATGCACCAGCTGCATTCATGGACTTGATGAATAGGGTGTTCAGGCCATTTCTAGACAAGTTTGTCATTGTATTCATCGATGACATCCTTGTATATTCTAGAAGCAAGGAAGATCATGAAGAACATCTTCGGATTGTGTTGCAAACCTTAAGGAAGCATAAGTTGTTTGCCAAGTTCTCCAAGTGTGAATTTTGGCTTGATAGTGTTTGTTTTCTCGGGCATGTGGTGAGTAAGGAAGGATTTAAAGTTGACCTGAAAAAAGTGGATGCAATCCTTAATTGGCTTAGACCCACAAACGTTTCATAAGTTAGAAGTTTCTTGTTATTTGGCAGGTATTATAGGAGGTTTGTGCAAGATTTCTCTAAGATTGTAGCACCTTTGACTAACCTTACTCAGAAGTAAGTGAAATTCCAATGGACAGATGCTTGCGAAGGAAGTTTCCACAAGTTGAAGACTTGTCTCACCACGACACCTGTCTTAGTTTTGCCGTCTGATGAAGGAGAATTTGCGGTGTATTGTGATGCACTGAGAGTAGGGCTTGGTTGTGTGCTCATGCAACATGGTAAGGTGATAGCCTATGCTTCGAGACAATTGAGAAAGCATGAGGTGAATTACCTTACGCATGATCTTGAGATGGTTGCGGTAGTATTTGCATTAAAGATCTGGAGATACTACCTGTATGGAGAGAAGTGTGAAATCTACACAGATCATAAGAGCTTGAAATATATATTTCAGCAGAAAGACCTTAACCTTAGGCAAAGAAGGTGGGTTGAATTGCTTAAGGATTATAACTATGAAATATTATACCATCCAGGAAAAGCTAATGTAGTGGCAGATGCATTGAGTAGGAAGTCTTTGGGAAGCTTAGCCCATATCCAAGTGAGTAGAAGATCTCTGGAGAGAGAAGTGCAAAGATTGCATGAGTTGGGAATTAGTTTGAATCTGTCAGATTCAGGAGTACTTTTAGCTCATTTCCAAGTCAAGCTGGTTCTTATTGATCAGATAAGAGAAGCACAAGATAAGGACCCTCAATTGGTAAAGCTAAAGAATAATGTGGGGACACAAAGATCTTCAAGCTTTACCATAGTTGATGGTGTATTGAGACTGGGCAATAGATTATGTGTTCCATCTGTGAATGGATTGAAGGATGTAATTCTCAAGAAAGCTCACCATTCTAACTATAGTGTGCATCCAGGTGCAACAAAAATGTACCACGACATCAAAAGACTTTATTGGTGGAGTGGAATGAAAAGAGATGTCGCAGAATATGTAGCTAAATTTCTAACTTGTTAGCAAGTCAAGTTCGAGCATCAGAAACCTTCGGGACGACTTCAAGAGTTGCCATTGCCAGAATGGAAATGGGAGAGAGTGACTATGGATTTTATGGTTGGATTGCCAAGGACTTCAAGAGGCCATGATTCATTATGGGTTATTATTGATAGATTAACCAAATAAGCTCATTTCTTGCCCGTCAAGACTACTTATACGGCTTCTCAATATGCTCAGATCTATATCAATGAGATTGTCAGGCTGCATGGAGTTCCAGTTTCGATCATCTCAGATAGAGGTACTCACTTCACCTCGAGATTTTGGAAGAAATTAAAAGAGTGCTTGGGTACACAGCTTGAATTCAGCATAGCATTTCATCAGCATATAGATAGGCAATCAGAGAGGACCATTCAAACTCTAGAAGACATACTGAGGATGTGCATTTTGGACTTTGGAGGAAATTGGGATGCTCACTTGCCATTGATAGAGTTTGCCTATAACAACAACTACCATTCCATGATTTAGATGCCTCATTACGAAGCATTATATGGTAGGAAATGCAAATCTCCCTTGTGTTGGGATGAGGTTGGAGGAAAGTATATCGAAGGACTAGAATTGATAAGATATACATCGAAAAAGATTCCAATGATCCGAGAGAGATTAAAGACAGCTTTTAGCAGCTAAAAGAGTTATGCCGATTCGAGGAGAAAAGACCTTTAGTTTTCCATTAGAGATCTAATGTTTTTTAAAGATCTCCCCAATGAAAGAAGTTTTACGGTTTGGCAAGAGAGGCAAGTTGTCTCCACGATTCATTGGACCATTTGAGATTTTAGATAAGGTTGGAGAGGTTTCATATAGGTTAGCCTTGCCACCAAATCTGAATAGTATACATCCAGTATTCCATGTGTCTATGCTTCGAAAATATGTGGCAGATTCTTCTCATGTGCTGCAAGTTCCAACAGTGGACCTTCATCAAAACTTGACGTATGAAGAGATTCCAATTGCTATTGTGGACCGAATGATCAAGAGGCTGAGAAATAAAGATATATCAATGGTTAAGGTTCTATGGAGAAATCAAGCTATGGAAGAGTGTACTTGGGAGAGTGAACTATCTATACGAACCAAGTACCCTCATTTATTTCAAGTTTAAGGTAAATCCTTTAAAATACGAGGAAAAATTTATTTAAAGGGGGAAGAATGTAATACCCGTTAATAAATATTTTATTTATTATTTAATTTCTGATTATTGAGATGATTGTGGATAGATTAATGCTTGGAGAAATTTTGAATTTTTGTATGCAGGAAAGATTTTGGTGAGTTAGTTTTATGGTTTTAAAAGAGTAAATCATAAGAGTTGCAGATTTTTATACTATCTATAAAGTCTGTAAAACTGTTCTGAAAAGTTCTGTGTTTAAGGAGATATTCTCCTCAACCAGAATCTTTCTAGCTCTCTTTTCCTGCAGTAAGTTTGATGTGTATTCTAAGAATGTGGAAATTTGAGTTTGTTTATTATTTTTCTGTGTATGGTAGTGGCTATTTGAGTTAAAAGTGTAAACAAAAAAAATGTTCCTTCATGTGTTATATTAAGGGCTATAAAATTTCAATGAGCTTGGATAACTGTAGTTCAAGAAATAGCTAATTTAATCAGACTTGCTCAGGCAGTTTTTAGAGATTAAGGTATGGGTGAATTTAGAAATTCACCATAAATTGTGTAGATCTTTTTTTTTTTTTTTTTTAGTTTTGGTTATGATGGACCCTTGAGTGTATATTTTAAGTGAAAAAAAGAATCAAGGAGTTTGGGTGTCTGTAGCTCAATTGCGAGCTAGTTCGGTACGGAGTGACAAGGAGGGTTTTCTAGCCCAACAGAATAGGTAATGTGAGGTAGCATATGCGAAGTGGAACTTGGCGAGGTGGCATATGCGAAGTGGGATATGTGAGGTGGCATATACGAAGTGGAACTTAGCGAGGTGGCATATGTGAAGTGGGTATGCGAGGTAGCATATGCGAAGTGGAACTTAGCGAGGTGGCATATGCAAAGTGGGATATGCAAGGTGGCATATGCGAAGTGGGATATGCGAGTTGGGATATGTGAGGTAGGATATGCGAGGTGGAATATGCGAAGTGGGATATGCGGAGAAGTGGGAAGCTGAGAGGTTGTAGCCTATTTTTAAAGGGGAAGTAGTAGCTATTTTTACGATATCTTCTTCATCTCTTTTCTTCGTTCGTTCTCATTTCTTCTCCTATATTTCTCAAATTTGTCCTATTTAGTTTTAATACATTAATACTTAAAATTAATAAATTGAATCATTAAGTTAGCGCATTTAAGGCTGTGATCATCATTTTCAAGTCAGATTCTTCAAGAACTCAATTTTGGAGAAAATAAGGTAATTTTCTCCAAACTTCATTTTCTCTTTAGATTAAGAATTTTGATAGATAGAATAGATCTATATGAGTACATATATTCTATTATAAGTATTTAACACTATTAATTTTGATTAATAATCAAGATACCAGAATTTATGGAATTTGATGAATAGTGACATGAATAGTAAGTAGGTTCTTAAACTTCAGATTTTCTTTAAGAGATAAATTAAATTAATGTTAGGAGACAATAATAGAGGCTATAAGATGATTAAAACTATAAAGAATCATATTATGTATTGTTGATTGAAGAAACCCTAATTTTGAACATTTGGGGAAATGTCATAGGAAAAGAAAACTCAAGAAATTAAAGGAGATTTATTGGCTGTGCAAGTAACTGAGGATAAATTACTTTGAGGTAAGTATGAATATTGCATATGAATATCGCTTCTTTGAAAGAAACTATCCAAGCCTTCTTAATGTCCACATATAAAATTCACATATTATATGACATTGTATTACTGACTGTTAATTGAAATTCTCATGATATTCTAAAAAAAATGACAATTTGTTGCATGTGATTACCATATATATATATATATTATAAATGACTTGGTCATCTTTCCTTGGACCAAGTTCATATGAAACCGAATTGTAACTTGGCTGAATTTATATTATATGTTAATGGTCATGTAACCAATATATTTTCTTGTAAGATTGCAACTATATGCCCCATGATATGGATAGAACGCTCTTCCCAATGAGAGTAAATTCATTAGTCCATTGTGCACTTTGGGAACCTAGCTGAAAGGGTTTTTATCAGTGTTTCACTTAGAGGGGACCATGAGCTTTAGGCGTATGCCTGGCCAAGCATGCGTTTGCGATAAGGTAGCAAGGACTACTAATACGCTCTGTTATGATAGGTAGTAAGGCTACTGATGCACTCTGCAGTTCTATCATGTAATTTGATCGTGATATTCGATTGTGAGCACTTATGTTCTTATAAGCATAACCTTATGATATTTTCTTACCCATGTTCTTTGGATTGACCTTTCCTTTGGATTGATATTTTTTTTTATATTGCATGTTCATATCTTACTAAGTTGAAGGCTCAATCCTCTTCTGTAGATTTCAGGTAATAGTGTAGCTCGAGAGGGAGCTAATATAGAAGACCGAGCTTCTTGATTCATTCCTCCAAGAAGTCTCTATTGTAATTATTTTGATATATATATATTCATCAGATTGTATTATGGTAATGTATGTATGAGGAGTATACTCCGTAGTTAGATATTGAGGATGATATTATTTGGATGTCTGAACCATTACATTTTGGGCTGCCCTTGTTCCTTAGTGATGTGGGATGTATCTTTTGATCAATAAGGAACAAGAGGAAATTATTATATGATGATAAATATAAATGTATGAATTGTGATTATATGAATCGTAGAAATGAATATTGTAATGATATCTATATTTGATATGAATATGTAGTATGAATGAAATCCAGGATATGAATGTTCTATAGATTTATAGTGGCCTTAAGCCTACCCTTGTCCTAGGACCGTCGCATCACTGGAGTTGGGGTGTGACAGAGCATTAGCACCTATATCTAGATACCAATCGCTGGTAGTGGAACCTGCAAAAGAAGTACGGTGAGGCACATAATGATCAGTGTAAACATGATTTGTTTGAGGGGGAAATTGGCATGTGTTATTATAACACCTTCAGCAACGGTCAGCGATGTGGTTTATAAGACCACAAATTTGACAAGGACCATGAGAACGTTTGTTATTTTAAGCAAAGAACTCCCACTGCTGAGTTCCGGGTGGTGTTGGCAACCAACCTGATATGTTGGCAAAGTTAAATAGGGTTTGTTTAGCAACATTTGCAATAATTGGTTAATGAATACTCTTCAACGGTACCTTATATGCCATAAACTGGCAGTGTAATTCATGAAAAGGGACTGGTGTAGGATGCAAATTGATGGTAGTGATAATACTATGATACTCGTTCTCTATGTTTCGATAGATTATGCCATTTAATTCAGCAGATAAGATTTCTCTTCCAGCAATTCGAAGTTCATTTGAGAAAGCCTTTACACGTTGTAGAAATTCACTGACAGACAAGTCATTTTTTTTTCAATTCTAATAATTCAATGTTCATTTGTAGCTGTTTGTTTTGAGAAACTAAGCCAAAAGCATTGGCTAGTTCATTCCACACATCACGAGATGTGGTCAAACCAATGATATAAGAGAAGACATCCCCATATAGGGAATTAAGCAACCAAGAATGAAGCATTTGGTCGCATTGAAACCACGTTTAATAAGCAGGATTTAGTATTTCCTGAGATGGATTTGAGGGAGAAGGTATCGTCTTTAGAAGTATTTCGACAATTCCATCAATAAAGGAGGTAAGATTTTGATAATTCAAAAGGGGAATAAATTGTGTCTTCCATGCAAGATGGTTTTTGGATGTTAACTTGATGGCAAAAGTATGATGGGCATGAGGAAAAGAATTTGTCATATTTGAAATAGAACAAATAATGTTAGAAGTTAAGAAAAATGAGGAGGAGGAATCTGCAGAGGAAAAAGCCATGGAGCAAAAAAAAAAAAAAAAAGGATTACTCATTGGAGTTTGATTATAGCTCTGATACCCTATGAAGAATTAGAACTATAAGAATATGTCGATATATTTCTCTCTTGAATCAATTATGGTACATCATATTGTTTATATAAATATAAGAAGTACAATACTAACCCTAGAAGTAATTGTTATAAATACAAATGGAAAGCTCAAAAGAATTAGGAATTATTATAAATACAAATGGAAAGCTCAAAAGAATTAGGAATACATATATTTGATTAGCTAATATACAATTGTACTTAGCTAATCTACAACTTAAGTAAATCTTTCATTATAGAAGAGCCGTGAATAGCAATCCACCTTTATAATTAACATTAAACTATTGTAGACTCAATGAAACAATTTGCAAAATTGTCAAACTTCAAATGCAAAATCAACCCATTCATGACATTAAATTTCAAAAAAATAAAGTCAAAGTCAAAAGTATTAACAAATTGTTATTTTTAGATATTCATATTGATAAGGTACGTTTTTATTGTATTTTTAATATCATAAGTTTTTATAAATGAATATATATGATCACATATTAATAAGTTATTTATTACTTCTTTTGTATATTATATTCTAATTTTATAGGGCATTAAGTTTGTATGCAAAGCAACAATAAAAAGTGTTGACACTTCAAACAATTGGTGGTACATAGCATGTCCTCAGTGCAAAAGTAGTGTTTAAGATTACAATGATCATATATGGTGCAACAATTGTGGAGTGTTAAAAGATCCTCCAATTTATTAGTAATATTTATTTAATAATTAATTATTTATACTATTTATTATTTAAATTATTTCTGACACATAATTTATACTTTTAGATATAAGTTGAATGTAATTGTTGAGGATAACAAGGGATCAACGACATTTCTTATTTTTTACTGTACAACTACATATTTGATTTGCTTACCAATGAGCAATTTAGCTCAGGGTTCTAAAGATAGATTTAAGGATAAAAATAAGTAATTTGATAGAAATTTAATAGTTATTTAGTTGTAATTTTTGCTATTTAGTCATTGATCCAATAATTTTAACAAGTTGGCATGATTACTTAAGTTATAAATTAAATGGTTAACTTATAAGATAATGAGATAGTATATTATTTTACTGAGAATAATTTAATTTTTGGGATAATATTAAAAAAAATAACTTTTAAATGCATAAATTGACTGTGATAATACATTGTTTAACTTATATAAAAATAATACTTAATTTTAATAGACATAAAAATTGGTAAAAATTCCTTAATAATATGATATTTGAAGTCATGAGATTCTTATAAAAAAATATGATGTAAAAAAATAAATTAGACCACAATATAATATAAGAAAATCTTGCATTTAAAAACTTAAATATGATATTTGAAGTCATGAGATTCTTATATCAAATGATCTAAGTTGTTTTTTTAGTAATAATTTTATTAATGAGATTCAAACATCGACGCCCTTTTCCTAAAATAATTTTACTTTACTACTAGTTTTAAACACCATACATCTAAGGAGTTATTGTGTTAAAATAGATATAATAATAGATATGATCAAAAGATTAATTAAATTCAATTGCATTAGCTAACCTTCAAATGTTTTGACCATTCCTTAACAATTAAATTGAGATTTTTACTAATATATGTTGATTCGAGTGATAATAAGTTTGTTTTCCTTAAGTAAAGTATCTAGTTCGAGCATTATGAATAAAGAAAATATGTTTCAAGAGAGGTTTACCCCTTGTGAGTTCCTTCTGACTCAAGTGTAGATTAATCAAATACAGTAGACTTGAATACTATAAAAAACTAACTATGCTAACATGGCAATCATCTAACAGACTCCTAACAAACTTTCTAAGAAATAAACTGCTAGCTAAACTAAAACTAAAATGGTGCACTTTGGCTTTTAATAAAACGGTGTGTGCCAATCTTGAGCCTTTAATGTAACAATGCGTGCTTGTGCCTTAATGAAATGGTACGAGCCATAAACATAAATTATTTATGTTATCATCTCCCCTCAAGATGAATTTTTGTTGAAATTAATCAAATTCATATTGGACAAATGAACAAAAAACATAGGAGCTGAGAGGGACTTTGTGAATATATCTGCGAGTTGATGACGAGTAAAAATATGAATGGTTGAAACAAACCCTTGCTTTAATTTATCATAGACAAAATGACAATCAAAGTCAAGGTGTTTAGTCCGTTCATGGAACACAGGGTTGGCTGCTTTGTGTAAGGCTGCCTGGTTATTACATGACAAAGGGATAGGCAAATAAAGAGTAATCTAGAAATCATGAAGCAAATAAGACAACCATTAATGCTTACATACAGTAGTCGTTATGCTTCTTTACTCTGCCTCTGTAGAGGACCGTGAAATGGTAGTTTGCTTATTGGTTTTCCAAGATATAAGAGTTGAGCCTAAGAAAACACAAAATTATGTTATTGATCTCTTTGTTTATAGGCAAGATGCCCAATCTGCATCACAAAAGGATGACAATTGAAAGTTATTTGTAGAAGGAATGAATAGTCCTTTTGCTGGACAACCTTTGAGTTACCTGAGTAGATTTAAGGCAACATGCTAATGAGGAAGATGTTAAGAGTTTACAAACTGACTTAAGAGTTGTACTACAAAAGTAACATCTAGCCTAGTTAGAATTGAGTAAAGCAGTTTGCCGATAGGTATTCTTTATCTTTCTAGCTTAGGACATAGGTCACCATTATTTGCATTCAACTTGAGGTTCTTTAGCAAAGGAGTTATTGTAGGCTTTGCTATTAAGAGACTAACTTCAATGAGAATGTCTAATATATATTTTCTTTGGTTTATATATGTACCAAAATATGATATGGCTATCTCCATGCCAATGAAATATCTAGCCAGACCTAAATCTTTAATTGTGAAGGCAGAATAAAAAAGCCTTTTAGTTTCTATAATGAGATGCTCATTTGGTCTTGTAATTAGAACATCATCCATATTTACCAAAAGAGAAAGAAAAGAATCACAGGTACCCTTAATGAATTGATAGTAATCATTGCTAGAATGTTTGAAACCATAGGAGATAAGTTTGGCAGTAAATTCTTTATTCCATTGTCTTGAAGCCTATTTTAATGCATAGAGTGATTTGTTCAATTTGCAAACCTATCCTGGAAGTGCTTTAGAATACCTTACTGGTGGAGTTAAGTAAACCTCTTCATTAAGGTGACAATGTATGAATGCATTACTTATATCAAGTTGATGAATGGGCCATATGTAAGCAGTAGCAAGTGTTATAAAAACCCTTGTTACAAAATTTGCTATGAATGAGTAGTTTTTTGTGTAATTCAAGCCCTCTACTTAGTTGTAGCCTTTGGCTACTAACCTTGCCTTGTATCTATCTACTATGCCATCTTGCTTAAATTTTACATTCCCAT
Organism: Aleurites moluccanus; assembly: GCA_948193065.1. Taxonomy (NCBI): domain Eukaryota; kingdom Viridiplantae; phylum Streptophyta; class Magnoliopsida; order Malpighiales; family Euphorbiaceae; genus Aleurites; species Aleurites moluccanus. Next base: position 7,897 of record CANXYC010302149.1, on the reverse strand, counting down.
TTGGTGCCAATAGGCTTCTTTCCAATAGGTAATTGAGTGAAAGTCCAAGTGCCATTAACTTCTAAAGCTTCAAGTTCTTAGTCCATAGCTTGTTGCCAATTAGGATCACATTTAGCTTGATCTATGTTCTTGGTTCTTGGATTTTTGACATATTTGCTAAAAAATCTATATATGAATTACTGAAATTGAAAGGAATATGAAAACGAAAAACATTTGGAGTATATTGAGAGGTACTGATCTGAGTGACTTATTGAGATATACCAGTGTGTAAAGTACTTGGAACTTTAACAATTGAGACAAAATCACTGAGCCAAACAGGTTTTGATTTAACTCCGGTACTGTGTCTGACAATATGTACTGGTGTAAGGTTAAATGTGTAAGATGTGAAGGGTCTATAGGTACTGGTGTAGGGTTAATATTTGTAATGTATGAAAGGTTTGTATGAGGAGATATATGATGGGAAGGTTCTATAATAGGAGGTGAACATACAGGCTGTGAATGTTGATGTGAATATGGGTTGGATGAGGATGAGGTATCTAAATGTGAATTAAGGAATGGTGTAGAACTAGAATGATCATAATTATGGTTAACAGGTTATACTACATTATTAGGTGTATTATTTGTAGGAACTGAGGTTTGATTAGGATGCTCAGTAGGAAAATGAACTTCATCTATGTGATGGGTTGGTATAGGCAAGGGTAATGCCAATCTTTAGTATGTCCATCACGATGACAATTATCACAATACCTATCCTCCTTTTCATACTTCTCATGCTCTTTTTTTCTATAATTCTTCTTTTAAGGCCCATCATTTTTGTACTGAGATTTTACTAGAAAAGCATAATTGTCAGTAGGATTTCTAATATTTTTATTCACCTCTCTTTGTTTCTCCACTCTTAAACACCATTGAGTATGCCTTATTCACACTAAGCAACAGATCTATTAACAAAATCTGGTTTCTAACATGAACAAATAAATCATTTATGTAACACTCTAGGATTTTAATACTATTACTAGGTATTTCTTTTAAAGTTAGTTCAATAGGATATGAATAAGTATTGTAAACTAAAAGACTAAACCTAAAGAATATTTAACACTGACTATTGAATAATTATAGAATCAATATAATGCTAAGTAATGATAAAAAGAAAGAAAGGAAAAGTGAAAAAAATGATGGAAAACTATAAGAGTGGCAAAACTGTAAATAAAAAGAACTTTAGGGGCAATTTTAAAAACTCATATCCTAGTATATAATTTCACCCCCAGGACAGTATAATATGAAACAACAGCTAAAAATAAGCCTAAGCACTTCCCACAACCAAATTTGAAACTCAACAGAATTTACAAAATAAGTTATAGAAAACTTTCGGATCAAAAGTCTAAATACCAAAAGTTTTGGGATAGAAAACCTAATTTTCCTAAACTTCCACCTATAAATACCAATACTTAGATATTTTTCCATCATTTTTCTTCTTCTTCTTCTTCTTCTTCTTCTTCCTTCTTGGCTGACCTACCTAGCTCCATTTTCCCCACCATTTTCATGATAAATTTTCAAGCAAAATTCATAGAAAACTTAACTTTCCATCAAAATTAACCTAGTTCCATACCAAATTCACTAAGAAAACCAAAAGGAAACTAAGAGATCATTAAAATGGGAATTCATCCAACACTTGTACTTGAGGTAAATTAATGTTTTCTTCATCCTTTTAAGTTAATTTGATGTTTTAGATGTTGAATTAGGTGAATTTAGTTCATCAATTAGTTCAAATTGATAGTAAACCCTAATCCAAAACCCTAAATTGAATACGTAAAGTACCAAACCTTAAATTAATCATATATAATTCATAATTAGGTTAGAATAAGTTTAATTGAATCCATTAGAAGCTAATTTGGTGATAGTTTGGATGTAGATACCAAAGAAGAACATAATTATATCTTTTGCCATCTCTAATTGTTTTGGAAGTTTGGAATCAAATTTGGTCAATTCATTGGTTAGGTGAGTTCCTTATACATCATTTTATATAGAAAAATTGCTAAATTGAATATTGGAATCCATTTGTGAGATGCCATGATTTTGGCTGACCAACCCTTAAGCCTTCCTTTGAAATTTTTTACTTTGTTTTCTTTAGTTTTCAAGTCCAATTTGTGATATTTGGAATAGTTTGTTATTAGATTTGATTTGCCTATTGTTTAGCCTACATTGTGAGCTTGATGATTGTTATTTGGGCTATGCCAAAATTGCACCAAAATCTTATCTATGTACCTTATGAAAGTTGCACACCAAGTGTTTGTTAAAATGCCTAAATGAATTCTTCATTTGTCTTTTGAGTCAATGTCATTGTCGCCAGCGACATTGGCTAGCTAATGGCACTAACGCAACTGATATTGATTGACCCTTTTGTTATCCGACCATATACGATTATCTTACCCATTATGATACCTGTTATTGATACCAATGTTATATATATGATTTATGTGAACATCGAATAAGCATTGTACAAGTACACTATTTATTGATTTGTTACATATATCCTTTTTTTTGTTACTGCTTCATTGAAGCTTTATTGACTATTTATTGCCTATACATGTGTGTATTTGACAGAACTACCTGACAGATAGGGTAGTGGGTGAGTACCATCATTATTGTGCATAATGGCCCATTGGACAGGGTTAAGTGTCTAAAACCCTAGCTAGAAAGGGATTTGTCCTAGCCATAAGGCCTAGCCTGCCTTATGTATTTTACATAGGATATATGTATATTGTTATACGTGTTAAGGCCCGTCATCTGTCATTTTCACATGATTATATGATATTCATTGACTTGATTATTGATACAGCTTATTATTGTTATCTTTATCCTCCTTTGGAACATTTGGTGTGCAGACCCATTGTCTATTGTTTATTTATCCTAATTCTTCATTGTTACCTAACTCTACATGTATTATGATGTATTTTGAACTCACCAAGTATATTTATACTCACTTTGTAGTGGTTTAATATTTTCCAAGTTAAGAGTGACATAGCGGGTTCCAGTCTCTTTTCTTCTAAGGAACCAACTATATTTTGTAGTGTAAATATTTACTCTTTGTTTTCTGTAAAATGTTTCTAATGGCTCCATGGTTAGAACTAGTATGATGTATGTATATAACTTAATGTGTGTGTGTGTGTGTGTGTGTGTGTGTGTGTGTCTATATATATATATATATATATATATATATATATATATATATATTATGTATTGGAAACAGTTAAATTATATTTGTTATATGGATAATGAGACAAAATTAACTGAACTGCAGAACAATAACTAAATCATAGAGCACGTAACAAAAAGTAATTAATTAGTGACAGTGAATGATAAATGGATATGACAAAGGGTTCTATGGGTGTTGGTTGTCTTAGACTGATCTCACATCATAGGATCGTCATGTTCCAATTCTGGGATGTGAAAGAGGTGGTATAAGAGCTTAGGTTACATGACTAGTATATAGATATACATGTTAATAGGACATAGGTAAAACATGGATACGAACCTTAAAATAGTCACCTATAATTCATAATTAGGTTAGAATAAGTTTAATGAATCCATTAGAAGCTAATTTGGTGATAGTTTTGATGTAGATACCAAAGAAGAACATAATTGTATCTTTTGTCTTCTCTAATTGTTTTGGGAATTTGGAAGCAAATTTGGTCAATTCGTTGGTATAGGTGAGTTCCTTATATATTATTCTATATGGAAAAATTGCTAAATTGAATATTGGAATCCATTTGTGAGATGCCATGATTTTGGTCTAACCACCTTTAAGCCTTCCTTATAAATTTTTACTTTGTTTTCTTTAGTATTTCCTACCCAATTTGTGATATTTGGAATAGTTTATTATTGGATTTGATTTGCCTATTGTTTAGCCTACATTATGAGCTTGATGATTGTTATTTGGGCTATGCCGAAATTTCACCAAAACCCTACCTATGTGACTTATAAAAGTTGCATACCAAGTGTTTGTTAAAATGCCTAAATGAATTCTTCATTTGTCTTCCAAGCCAATGTCATTATCTCCAGCGACATTGGCTAGCCAATGGTACCAACGCAATTGACATTGGTTGACCCTTTTGTTATCTAACCATATATGACTGCCTTACTCATTATGATACCCGTTATTGATACCAGTGTTATATAAATGATTCATGTGAACATCGAATAAACATTGTACAAGTACACTATTTATTGATTTGTTACATGTATCCTTTCTATTGTTATTGCTTCATTAAAGCTTTATTGACTATTTATTGTCTATACATATATGTATTTGATAGAACTATCTTACTAATGGGATAGTGGGTAAGTACCATCAGCGTTGTGCATAATGGCCCATTAGACAAGGTTAATTGTCCAAAACCCTAGATGGCAAGAGATTTGTCCTAGTCATAAGGCTTGGCCTGCCTTATGTATTTTACATGGGATATATATATTGTTATACGTGTTAAGGCTTTCATCTATCATTTCCACATGATTATATGATGTTCATTGACCTAACTATTGATACAACTTATTATTGTTATCTTTATTCTCCTTTGGAACATTTGGTGTGCAGACCCATTGTCTCTTGTTTATTTATCCTAATTCTTCACTGCTACATAACCCTACATGTATTGTGATGTATATTAAGCTTACTAAGTATATTTATACTCACTTTGTAGTGGTTTAATATTTTTCAGGTCAGGAGTGACAGAGCGGGTTCCAGTCTCTTTCCTTCCAAAGAACCAACTATATTTTGTAATGTAAATATTAGCTCTTTGATGTCTATAAAATATTTCTAGTGGCTCCATGGTTAGAACTAGTATGATGTATGTGTATAACTTAATGTGTATATATATTATGTGTTGGAAATAGTTAAATTACATTTGTTATATTGATAATGAAATAAAATTAATTGAAATGTAGAACAATAACTGAATCACAGAGTACATAACATAAATTAATTAATTAAGTGATAGTGAATGATAAATGGATATGACATGAGTTCTTCGAGTATTGGTTGTCTTAGACTCATCCCACATCCTAAGACCGTCATGTTTCAATTCTGGGACATGACAATTTAATCCTATAAAGAACTTTATGAGATGGTTTTGTGTTGTTAATTCTAAAAAAGTCTTTGATGCACCACAATTACAAGATGGTACTGGTGATAAACAATTCAACTCATCCTATAACCTTTTTAGGTTAGTAAAGTACTTTGCGACACTCATATTCCCTTGAGACATTGAATTTATTTCCCTTTGAATATGATATAGTAAAGGATCATTACTTTCCCCAAAATGCTCAATCAATTCATCCCACAGACTCTTTGTACTTATTGTATATAGAAAAGACTCCACAAACTCCTTAGATATTGAGTTTAATATCCAAAAAGTAATCATACAATCAACTCTTAATCATTGTTCATAATCTGAACTTTCATCAGGCATAGGATATTTACCATTAATAAATTCTAATTTAACCTTAGCCCCTAGAGCAATCTTCATAGATCTGCTCCATAACAGGTAATTAGGATTAGTAAGAGGAGTTGTAACTAATAGCATACATGGATGATCATAATTTTGTAATAGGAGCGGATTTCTATCACTGACCTTTTTAATAACTGTTCGAACAATAGTTTCTAAAACTTTTGTGTCTCTTTCTTCAATTTCCACCATTTTAATGAACAACTACAATACCTCAATCAAACTAACATAAACAAATTCCTCTCAATCAATACTAAGGAAACAAATTGCTACAAAACATAATACTACTACTAACTTTCAAGCTTTGATACCATGTTTAAGATCATGGATCGATTCACTCACAAGTATTCTTCAAGAAAAGAAACTACTGCTACCATATAGAACTAAGAAGAAATTGCTTAGTTGCAACTGGAACTGATTGATTTCTCATTAACGAAGCTGTATATATACTAAACATAAAACGAATAAAATGTAACCGAAATGAAATTAACTATGCTGACATGACAATTATTTAACAGACTCCTGTTAAACTTTCTAATAAATAAACGGCTAGCTGAACTCGAACTAAAACTAAAACTAAAACGGTGCACTTTGGCTTTCAATAAAAAGGTGCGTGCCAATCTTGAGCGTTGCCTTTAATGAAACGATGCGTGCTTGAGCTTTAATGAAACGGTGTGTGCCATAAACATAAATTAGTTATGTTATCGTAATTCATTGAAATTTGAAGGCAAAAAGTGAAATTGACTCTTTACGTGTGTGTCTATATATATATACTTTCTTAAAATATCATATTCTTTTGCAAAATAAAATTTACTTATGATTTATAATAGAATACAATCACTAATAATATTTCAATCTACACAAAGTGCATACTTACAAACTAATATTAAAACTGAAACATGAAATTCTCTCCACACACTATTGGATTTATCATTTTTAGCAAAACTTTGAACTTTTATATGATTTAAGTATTTGATAAAATGATTAAAATAAATATAAAGTAATTAATATGTAATTAAGTATGAAAGTTTAAGAGTCTTTTTTTTAAATTATTTTTTTATATAATAATTTTATTCGAATAAATTAATTAAAATAAATAAAAAAATAATACTATAAATAAATAAATAAATAAGTATGATAAAATATATTTATTAAATATTATATTTTTTTATAAGAAATATAATACTGGAGCACATTATTGAATATTATGATTAGTATTCTGAATTTTTATATTAATATATAAATTAAAAATTAAAAATATTAATTAATAAGAAGATTGGGTTAGAAATATATAATAATAATAATTATTATTTATATAAAATATATAAATATAAATATAAATAATTATTTATTTATATAAAATATAAAATATATAATAATTTTATATTTATATATTTTAATTTTATATATTAATATAATATCATTGTTTGCAATGTATAAAAATTAATTAAAAAATATTTTTTAATTATAAATAGCCTAAATCGTAATTTTACTAATAAGATATAACATTATAAGAAAATTTTCAATATTTAATTAGATAAGCCAATCAATTGAGTTGAATATTATAATATTTAAATTTGATTTAATTAGTTACTCAAATTATTCGATTTGGGGTTGGAACTCAACTCAATTAGTATCAAGTTAAAATGTGTATTTAATAAGTTGAACTCAATTATCTCATTAGTGTATTGACTCATTTACAATCCTAAAGATAATCTTATCTAATCCAATTAAGGGGTATTTAGATCTATTTAAAATATGTATGAAATGTCGTTTTAGAGTTTAAAAATGTTAAACGATTTTTTAACTGTTTAGTAAATTAATTCAAAACACTGTTTTAAAATTAAAAATAAAAAAAAAATTAAATTAAACATGTCAACTTTATTTAAAATAATATTTTTAAAATTTTATTTTTCAAAATAGATTTTTCAACCAAACATCCTCTAGAAATAAATGGACTGATTCAAATTGAATCATAAACAGGAAATTCGGTCCGGTTCATTTTCAAGAAGCCGCTATATTATTTTTTAATCTTTAGTACCAAGTCATTGATAAGGATAGAATATTATTAGTGACAAAAGATATAGTTTTATTGTTGATAAAGCTAAAGTTTTATTGTTTATTATCTTTATTTGTACAATAAGAGTGTAACTTAAATTCATCGAATCGATTAAATTAAATTAAATTAAAATTGATAATTTTATAATTTATTTAATTTTATTTAATTTAAAATAAAAAAAATTAAAAATTTAATTTAATTTATGATTTAAATATTTTTTTTCCACTTTCAAATTAAAATAAACCAAAATTATATATATATATATATATATATATATATATATATATATATATATATATATATATATATATATATATATAATTTTATAAATAATTAA
>CANXYC010302084.1:0-51642 GCA_948193065.1 Aleurites moluccanus | reverse complement strand
AGACCAATATGGATATATTGATATGTTCCCTTTGATTTAGCTACTAATTCTCTTATTTTTGGTAAATTGATCAAAGGGATGTCCAACGTTTCTAGTTCTGTACTAGAAACCTGAACCGTGGATTCTGATTGTGAGACATCTACTATTGACCTAAAACTAAATTTAGATTTGTTGTAAATAGTATTGATATCTACCTTTGGGAGTTTCCATTCTAGGCAACTCTTGGACTGATCATCGTACTGGAAAGATTCTTCCTGTACCAGAGAAGTATCTAAAGGGATCATCTCTTCATCTATGGGTCCTTCTTCCACATTCATCATGAATAGCTGGGCTGTCCATATATCAGATTCATCTATATCAGTTTCATATTCAGAAACTACTTCATAAACAAATCTATTTCAGAGTCTATGTCAGAATATTCATCTTTTTCTATTGGTTCATAAACAAGATTATCATCTTCGAAGAAAATTCTTCTTAGATTTTCCTTTCGCTTGTTCTTTTGTGGACACACATTTGCTTTGTGATCTTTTGAACCATAAATCCAACAATAAGAACAACTGCTAAGAGGTTTCCCTTGCAGGCACTTAGGGGCTCTACCATATTTTTTCTTAAAGGCTTCTATACTGTCTTTATCCCTAAGGTTGGTTTTCCTTCTAATAAACCTAGAAGGTTTATTTAACCTCTTTTTATTGTTTCTATCATTTTTCGATATTTTTCTTTTTCTATATCCTTTAAATTTTCTCTTTTTTGTATCACAAGAAGAACATCCTGCTTCAGATTTCTTTCCTATCCCCTTTTCATTTGTTGTAGTACACCCGTATCTACCAGGAACATATTCTATTTGAGAGCAACAACTTTTGTTCAAATAAGGAAGACATTTTGCATCTTGTCTTACTTGAAGTTTAGTACATGCCTTTCTTAAGGCATACCTAACTGCATCTATCTTACCTCCTAATCCATCAACCACTTTTTTTTCATTTAGGAGGAGTTGATAGGCATTCTTAGCTACCTCTGGCCATGGTTATGGGAGCTTAGCAAAAAACAATGTTGACATGTAATTTTGAGCATTAAGATCAAGATTATAATAATATTTCTGAAATTCACATGTATAGTTATCAAAATAACACATGTCACATATTTGTAGTTTCATCAATGCCATCAAGAACTGTTCTCTCTCTAATGACTCAGTTGATATTGAGAAACCACAAAATTCTCTTTTCAAGGTATCTACGATGATAGCTAGAACCTCATCTACTAGAACTGCTTTCCTAATTTCATCTCTAATAGAGGTTTGAACTACTAGCTGATCTCAAAATTTCTGAGCATTGCCAACTATGGTAGCTTTGCAAAGTTCGTAGGTAGCCTCAGTTGAGTAACTACCTGCTCTAGTTGTAAACCTGAACATGGTAATCCACTCATCTATTCTTTCAGAAGCATGCTTTTCACTATCTAAATTTAGAAAAGCTGCTGGGGTGATTACGGGCCTTAATGGATTATCCCTAGGCTGAAATTCTGGTTTCGTTCTATGGGGATAATTTGGTTTATATTATGCCCTCTTCGTAGAAAGAAGCTCATTAAATGTTCTATCTTCTAAATGCAAATGAGTTTCTTCTACCAGACCTAGAGATTTTCTAAGGTCTTCAACTGCTTTGTTACTTTCCTGATTAGCAGCTCTAATGTCACATTCAGCAATATAAGGAACTATTTTGTTTTTCCTTAATTGCAAAATTTCTTTTTCAGAAAGAGGTTTTTTTAAAGCTCTTTCTCGCTCAATTGCATCAAGCCTATCATTCACCAATTTTCCTACTTCTTTTGCTAAAGCATTTCTTTGTTTTGGTGAATCGCTTGTATTTCCTTTTGCATGCAACTGCTCAAAGAGAATGCTCACTTCATTATGAATATTCCGAAATGAAGTCAATCCTGAATGATTTGAACTGATACTTTCTTCTCTATCTAATTTTTCCATTTTTTATCTAGAACTACTGGGTGTATTTTCAATTTTTTCTTTATTTTCTAAAAATGTTATCCAATTGTTTAGACCTGGAGAATTTTCCCAGAGAGCAAGAAAAAAGTCAATTTTTCTGAAGTGCAATCTTTTCTAAATTAAATAATCCTTTTTTAGATTATCACTACCACTTGAAGTTCTAGAGGTTACTAGAGGAGTATCTTGATCTAAAATAGCTAATTGATTAAAAACAGGATACTGCTCTTCTAGAAATTCAATTATATCTACTACACCATAATATTCATGGGCAATTTTATTTTCTAAGGGAGAATTTCTATAAATAGAATCAATTCTAATTAATTCGTCCCTATGCTTAATTCTTCTACAAACCCAAGAATATTTTCACTGTATCAGTGGATGCTCTTTTCTTTCTGTAATCGAAAAGTGTTTTATACTGTTATACACTCTTCCAATGATTAAGGAATTCCCTCTAAAAATTTCATCCATAAACTAGCAAGTTAAATAAATTTTGAACCTATATGAACAGTATTTTGAAAACCAGGGACCAAAATATAATTAAATATTAGTTTATTTCTGGAAAAGGACTTTTATGTTTTAAAAATTAAAGTTCAGGGACTTTATCATTACAAATTAAAGTTAAAGGACTATAAAGTGCGTTAGTCAAAAGTTGAGGGACAATGAACGAATTTTACCCAAAGAAATGAGATAATTGTGAAATTGAGTAATTTAAATATTACAGAGTTTGGAGATTCAGGAGGAATCATCGAGTAATGTTATTTGATATGAGCCTTGCGGACTATATTCTTTTATTTTAACGAGTAAATATCATAATTATAAGAGAGATTCTGTCAAAATTTTTAGCAAATTCTTTAAAGTTATTTTTGTATAACTCTAAAGTTAAAGTTTATATTATTTGTATTTTGATGTTTCTTGTATATTATCCGACATAGGTATCTTTAGGCATCTTCCAAACTGTTGAATAACAGGTGTTCCGAGGAGAGTTAATCGGTTTAATTATCTTCAAGTTTGTGAGTTATATAGCTTAATATAACACCATATTCCTCTCATTTATTTAATGTTACACGCACATACATGCATTGATCACGTGCATACTTTATTTATACATATATCATTATCAACACTATATCATAGAAGCATGATGGATGTTGATGCCATGAAAAGTTATTATGATTATGATTGCTGCATTTTACTTGTATTTATTAGATGAGATTAGGATGATGTAGAAATCACTAGGATTATGTAGAAATCACTAGGATGATGATATTAATGATATTTGGATATATGTATTCGATAATCATTTTTTTTCTTAAGGACGGCAGAAGTTGATCATCCTTTGCACTGCTTGCAAATACGTCATGTTGTATGCTCATTATGGTGACGACAGTCCCTACAAAATTCTTGTTGCATTCACATTGGGGGGACGATAGGCCAACCTTAGATTAAGAGATTACTTGGAATTAGAGAGCCATATTATTAAGAAATTAGCATCCCATTATTGCAGTTTGTGTGTAATTTTTCACTGACTAATTCCTATCCTTATATGAATATATGATGATGTGATTATTTATTTGTTTAATATTATGCGTGAACATATCTATCATGTAAATAACATGTTATAGTAATAATTATATAACTCATTATATTATGCATGAACATATCTATCATGTAGATAATATGTTATATTAATAATTATATAACTTATTAAGTATAACACTTACTCATGATCAATATTTTTCAGTTTGCAAGTTGAGCATAAAGAAGTCAAATCCTTCATCGAGTTACTCCTACCTTTCATCCTCCAACAGTGAAGATATTGTACTTCGTTATATAATTAGCTTCATATTCGTTTTGTAATGTAAATTCTAGAGTTTTGCATTATTATTTCCTTTGTTACTTTCATTATCTATATTTTGTATAGTTTGAGCTTGTTGAGTTGGAGGATAGCTAAATTTCGTCTTTCTAGTTTTTATTGTCCTTTTAAGCAGGAACCTTATGTTGATGATTTGATATATATGAGATGATAGCCTTGAGTGGCATTGATGAGATGTTTTATATAGATTATGCTTAACAGTTGGGCTCATAGCCATTATTTGTGACAATTATAATTATCATATTACAGTTTTATCATTGAATGGATAATCAGGCTTACTACAGGTTTTGAAAGTCTTATGTTTTTCAATTTCCTAGTGTCAGTCACATGTTCTCGAGTTAGGTCGTGATAGACTTGCTCTAGCCATTTTAAAATTTAAAATTTTTAATTGATTTTTGATGAAAATTAATTAATTATTTTTCTTTTTTTCTCAATTTATCAAACCTTTTAGAGGTGAAATCAAATTTAGTGTTCCTCGACTAAATTGAAAGCAAACTCAAATTCCACCCAAACAAGATCAAGAAGAAATCGACCTTTGTAAATTTTGAATTTGGATCCAATCTAATTATGGACAAGACTACTTATGGGACTAATAAGTAATAAACTTTATTTTTTTTCTTTATTATTAATAAAGATGAAATTTGGCTATATTAATTAGGCCACCAAGTAAGAATCCAAAGAAAACCAGAGTTATAAATAGCAGGTCTCACACATGTAAAAATTGCCAGGCTTAAACTACCATCAACTAGCATGCTCTAGGCATTATCTACCAGCAACTAGCATGCTCACTAGCGTCTCGTCATTCAGCGACCGCCTCAATTATAAGTACTTCTTCTAACGTCACTTTGCTTCTATAATATCATACCTCATCGTCAAATGACCTCCCTACACAATGACAGTTCGCCCTGACATATCCTTTAATCTTCTCTCACACATGTGGGCAAGTAATCCCTGATATCTACAAGAAAAGAAATTCAGGTCATATTGATATAAATCTCCGAGACTGACAGCAAAACTTGCAATTAAGGAGAAGACAGAGAGAGATGGGACTAGGGTAAAAAATAAGGAAACAAAAAGTGAAATATCTGTTAGAGCATTTCCAATGGGCTCTTTATATACCTAACCTTTCTATAATAAAGAGTCAAGACAAGAAAATAAAATTACAATGAACTCTTCATTATTTAAATTTAAAATAGAGAGTGAATTCGACTCTCTTAAAATAGAGAGTGAATTCAACTCTCCATATACAAAGAGTCAATTTCACTCTTTATTTTAAGTTTAAGTAATAAATTTTACAACATTTTATGCATGCTATTTATTAATTCTTTCACCTATTGTTATTTATTAATTCTCTTATCTATTTAATTAAAAAGTCCATTAAATTAAAAAAAATATATATATATTTTTCATATTTAAAAATTAATTAAGATGCTCTTTAATTATGTAAAGGATACCTTTCAAAATAAAAAACACCATTGAAGATACTTACAATGTTTCTTTTTTTTTATTTTTTTATTTTTTTATTTTTTTATTGTAAGGGTAAATATATATTTTCACAATGCTTAATGGATAAATGGTGACTTTTTTTCAATTCTTTTAGACCCAGCCGACCTTCGAACCGATGAAGGTAAAAAATTACGGATAAGATGTTCAACCGGAATTGAACCGAAATTGATAAAAATAATCAAATTAATATTATATAATATAATAAATATAAATTTAATAAGCAATTAACAGAATAATATGAAATAATTAAATTTGAATATAATAAATTTTTTAATAAATAATACAAATAATTTTAAAATTTAAAATAATAATGGAATAAATAGGTAATAAGAATTTTAAAAGTAATAATTTTTTTGTATAAATAAAAATGAGAGAAATTTAATTTTAGTGCTAAAGAGTTTAAATTTTTTTTATTATTAATTTAAGTTGAAAGGTGGTTATTAAAATCAATTTTACAGTATAATTTGTTTGAAGTAAAATAATATATATATAGAACAATTGATGTTTAGTTTAGATAGTTAATACTATATTAATATTTTCATAAGCCAGAGGGTCCGAATCTCAATAACAATAATTTTTTTTTTAATTGAAAGCTAATACAGGTTGATCCGGAACTGATTCAATTAGAATTATATCGAATAAAAAATCAGAATATACAAAAAATGAGACCAATTTTCAGTTAAATCATTTTGAACCGCTAGTTCAATTTGATTCTCAAAACAATATATTTTTTTTCGATAGAAGAATTAAATAGTAAACAGATTGAAATAACAAAGATATTTTAATTAATTTTTAATGTATAAAAATAAAGTAATAATAAGAGTCAAAATTTAGGGACAAAAGAATAATTTGTTCTAATAAAAATTATGTAAAAAGAAATTTAAAATATTTAAATATCGAATTTTAAAGAACAAATTACTATTAATTGAAAAAAAAAAGTAATTGAATCCAGAGTAGAAATTAACTGAGCTTGCTTAATAACTCTAAAGAAGAATAATCAAAATATCAATCTATCCAAACCCTCTCTGAATTCAATTTTTTTCTTCAATATTTTTTTTAATAATATCAAGGATGTTGAGGATCTTAAAAGAGGGATTTTGATACTACAACACCTTGTTAGGCAACCTAATATTGTTGAATTTAAAGGTGGTAGGATTTGCATTTTGGTGATGAAGCTAGTTGTGGGCTTGCGTATTGTGCATATTATTTTAAAAATTATTCTTATATAATTATAATTATTCGAAGTTGGAAAATTCATATTTAATATTACTATTATTTTTATATAATAAATGTAATTAATTGTGAGAAAACTGAAATCACATAATTCTTAAAGAAAAAGTTATTTTTCTATCATTTTAGCATAGTATGTTCATCTTGCTATGAATCGATGAGTGTTTGTGACAGACAAAAATAGAATGGCAAACATACATTATAAGTTTAATTCTATAGGAATAAAAAAATAGAATTTGAAGAGAGGAAAAGAAGGATAGGTTATTAGATGAATATGTAGCAGGAAACTAAAAGCTTAATTTTATTATTTTATCGACTTAGTTTGTAGACTTTCAAAATAAAGTAGTCGAAATATGAGGCTTGAATTACAAATCCATTAAATAACTAATTCCAAAAGATTAGGATCACATGATTTTATTAACTAAAAACTGAGAAAATGGTGGCATGATTGATGTGCATGCAAACTGTAGAATGTGAATGTTGCTGATTTGTTGAGATGTGGATATTGATGAACTGAAGCATGCTTCTAACACTCCTCTTTGCTTTAGACACTGTAATTCATGAGCTTCCTTCTTAGATCTTCAAATTTTCTAAGTGGCAACGACTTCGTAAAGATGTCTGCTAATTGGTTTTCTTATTTGCAATAAATAATGACAATCTCTCCTTCCTTCTGCACTTCTCTTAAAAAGAAAATTTTGATTTTGAAATGCTTGGTCTTACCATGAAAAACTGGATTGTGAGATATTGAAATTTGCTTCTTGGTTATCAACCAAAATCTCAGTGCTATTATATTGCTTCATCTGCAAATCATTTAAAATCTTTCTTAACCAAATGGCTTGATTGGTAGCTGCTATGAACTCAGTTTCGGCCGTGGATTGAGCAACTATTACTTACTTCTTCGAGCACCATGAAAAAAATCCTGAACCAAGACTAAGGCTTAGTTTGGCACAGTTTATGAAAATAGCTTTTCATATGAGAAAAAGTTCTATTGTTAAAAATGATACTTTAAAAAGCAATTAACTGTATGTTTGTGTTTGGTAAAATACAAAATAAAAACTGCTTGTAAATTCATAAGGGTATTTTTGTCTACTAATTTTTTAAAATTAGTTACGCGTTTAATCTAAAATTCAGCTATCTTAAAAAGTTTCAATTTCTAACTTATCCAAATAGTTGAATTTTAGCTATCCAGATAATTGCTTTTATTAATTTTGATATTTACCAAACACTATAAACTGAGCCAAAATCAGCTTCTCACCCAAAAAAACTATTTTTTCCTTTCCATAAGCTGTGCCAAACGGGCACTAAAACAATAACCAAAAGTGCTTTTCAAATCATCAACGGATCCTCCCCAATCACTATCAGAAAATCCCAAAAGCTTGAACTCTTGGCATCTTTTAAACTTCGCTCCAAAATCAATTGTGCCTTTGATGTATCTTACTACTCGTTTTGTTGCTTTCAAGTGAGTTTCAGTAGCACAATGCATAAAATGAGATAAAAGACTTACATAGAAAATAATATTTGGTCTCGATGTTGTGAGATACATCAAACAACCAATTAAGCTTCTAAAATACCTTTCTTCAACTCGATCAGCCTCATCTCCTTTTCTCAAACTCTCCTTTTGATTCATTGGAATAGTCATTGCTTTGCAATCCTCCATGTGAAACTTCTTAAGAATTTTCTTAGTATACTTCTTTTGACAGATGAAGATTTCATTTTCCATCTGCTTGTTTTCCAATCTAAGAAAAAATGTCATCAATCCAAGATTGGTAATCTCAAAGACTCTCATCATTTCTCTTTTGAATAATTCGACAAGCTCGAAATTTCCACCTGTGATTCGGAGGTCATCGATATAAAGAGAAACTATAAGTAAATCATTTTCCTAACGTTTCACATAGAGGGTAGCTTCGGACATGCTTTTCTCGAATCCTAAGCTTAACATATGATCGTCTATCTTGTTGTACCATGCTCTAGATGCTTGCTTCAAGCCGTATAGAGCCTTTTTAAGCAAGTAGATCTTTTCTTCTTCTCCTTATTTCATAAATCCTTTAGGTTGCTTAACATAAATCTCCTCTTGCAAAATACAATTTAGAAATGCAGATTTTACATCAAGTTGAAAAACTTTCCCACCTTTTTGAGCTATAATTGCTAACAGAGGTCTAATGGTGTCCAATCTTGCTACGAGTGCAAAGGTGTCTAAATAATCAACACCAAAAATTTAAGCATATCCTTTAACTATAATCATAGCCTTATGCTTGTTGATGGAGCCATCTGCATTCAGCTTTGTTTTGAACACCCATTTTATTCCAATTATCTTTCTATTTTCCTATTTATCAAAAAGCTCTCATGTTTTATTTTTGTTGATCATTGACATCTCTTCTTCCATTGCCCTCTTCCATTTTGGATCCTTGATAGCTTCCTCAAATACAACAGGTTCACAAATTGCAACATTGCATCTCTGATAAATATTGGACAACAACCTTGTTCCACGAAATGGTGGATCATCTTCTAACTCTTCTTGCCATTGTTTCGTTGTTTGGAAGGGAAGATTTGATTTCTGCTTACTTCTGGATGTCTCTTGTGTTTGTTTCCAGTCCCCCTTCTCTTCTTCCTTAAAGGAAACATCTCAATTGATAATCATTTTCTCAGTTTGAGGTTGATAAGCTTTGTAGGCCTTGGAGGAGGAATTATAGCCCACAAAGATGTCAGGTTCTGACTTTTTTGTCAAGTTTATCACACTTGACCTGTGGAACATGAGAGAAACACAAGCAATCGAAAATTCTAAGAAATTTGAATGAAGATTTATAGCCATACCACGCTTCAAATGGAGTTTGATCCTTCAATGCTTTGGTTGGCAATATATTCTGCAGAAAAATGGTTGGATGGCTGCCTCGGCCTAAAAGCTTTTTGGTAAATCTTTGTCATAAAGCATACATCGTGTCATCTTCATTATGTACCTGTTCTTCCGCTCACTAACTTTGTTTTGTTATCGAGTATAGGGAACTGTAAGTTGGTGTTCGATCCCAGTTTCTCCACAAAACGAGTTAAACTGGTCAGAAGTGTACTTTTTACCATTGTAGGATCTAATGCACTGGATTTGATTGACACTTTGCTCTAAAATGTGCCTGCAACCTTAGATTTGTTCTTTAGGAAGTAAATTGAACACATTTTACTAAAGTCATCTATGAAGATGATATAAAATCAGCTGCCTACAATAGATGGAGTTTTTTGAGGACCAGCAACATCCATGTGGATCAATTGAAGCTTGTGAGACTTCTTTGGAAAAGGGTTTTTGTTTTGTTTGCCAAATTGGCATACATGACAATTTAGTAGCTTATTTACAAGAGTTGGCAACTCGTGTGACAGCTCCTTTTGTTTCAACTACAAAATTCTTGAAAGATGGCAATGGCCTAATCTTTTATGTCAGATTTCAGTCACGTTCTCCTCCATGGAGTAAGCAATTTTCTCCTCCTTGGTTGGTGCAAATGAGAAACTTTTGCAATTCATCTTAACTTTGATAATTTCTCTTCCTTTTGCATCTTGAATACAATAGATTTTGTCTTCAAAGATCACATTGAATCCCCTTTCAATAAGTTATCCAACATTCAATAGATTTTGATCAATTTCATGCACAAAGAGGACATTAGGAATGAATTTTATACCTTAGATAGTTTGAATGGAAATCGTTCCCTTTCCTTTCACCAGAATGTGATCACCATTTCCAATTTTGACTTTGGTGATTGTTGTGGGCTTTAATTCTATGAAGAGGGTCTGATCATGCATTATGTGGTTTGTACAACCACTATCTATCAACCAACTCTCTGTTGATTCCTTGGTTGAGAAACAAGTTGCCACAAACAACTGATCTTCCTCCTCTTGGTCTGCATCTTGCTCCTATTTTTTATTTCTGCAGATCACAGCTTTGTGACCAAGTTGATTGAATTTGGAGCACTTTGCTTCGGATCTTCTCCAACATTTGAATGTCGGATGACCTTTCTTCCTACAGTATTGATAAGGCAGATACTTTTCCTTAGAGTTTCCATTTGTGTTTTTGTTGTTGCTCGAAGCAGAAGAACCTGAACTACCCTATTGGTTTTTCTTCTTTTTCTTCTTGTTTTTATCTGCTTCATGATGTTCAGCAGGTAAGGCACCTTCAATATCACGTTCCTGCCTCATAGTTCTTCTTTGCTCATGTGTTTATAATGAATGCAACAGTTCTTCCAAAGTGATCTTTGACATTTCTTTAGTGTTTTCTAAGGATGTGATTGTGGGTTCAAAACTTTCAAAAATTGTTACAAGAATTTTTTTCAACAATCCTTGATTCTGGCAAAGAAGACTCAAGTAATCTGACTCAGCTTGCAATGTCAAGCAACCTGTCAAAGTAATCTTTAAAGGTTTCAAAATTCTTCATCTTTTGCATCTCAAATTCACGCACCAGGTTCAACACTTGCATCCCTCGGACCTTTTCATCTCCCTCTTATTCAGTCTTGAGAAAATCCCATATCTCTTTTGCTGATTTCAGAGTCATAATAAGAATAAATATAGTAGGTGAGACTGCAGCATGCAAACTAGCTTTAGCCTTTGATTTCTTCATCTTCTTCTCCTTATGTGCTTTGATTTGTGCCATGGTGGGATTGTTTGGAAGTTCAGGAACTTCATAGTCTTCTTCCACCGCTTCCCAAATATCCAAAGCATATAAGTACGACTTCATACGTACTGCCCAAATATGGTAGTTGATTTCGTTGAACACTAGCAGAGCTATTGACGAGAAACTGGCTTCAGTTTCCATGACGCTTCAAACTCACACACAGATCCCTTAAGAAGATTGTTCTGATACCAAATTGTAGGAATAAAAAACATAACTTGAAGAGAGGAAAAGAAGGATGGGTTATCAGATGAATATGTAGTAGAAAACTGGAAGCTTAATTTTATTATTTTATCGACTTAATTTATAGACTTTCAAAGCCGAAATATGAGGCTTAAATTACAAACCCATTAAATATCTAATTCCTAAAGACTAGGATCACATGATTTTATTAACTTAAAATTGAGAAAATGGTGGCATGATTGATGTGCATGCAAACTGTAAAAAGTGGATGTTGCTGAGTTGTTGAGATGTGGATATTGTTGAACTGAAGCATGCTTCTAATAAATCCCTACAAGTTGACAGAGCTCTGCATTTTTTATTGAGGAAGTATATTAACTATTAAATGTTTCATCTGTAGAAAGCACAATATAGTAGTTACCATTAGATATAATATACAATACAAGCAAATGAGATTTTGCAAATCTCAGTAGAAAGTTCTAAAATCCACTTGATTGCTGACAACGGGGATTTCATTTTCCAGGATTGTTTGTAATTTCTTTGTGTCAAAATTTATCAAAGCAGTAGTCTTACTTTTACCTGAAAGCCACTGACTGGAGTAACACAATCCAATTGAGATATATGGACAACATTTAATAACAACAACAAAGTTAAAAACTCCAAATTGAGCATTCTACTAAAATAATTATCTAAACTCTACTTAGTTCTATCTAATTTCTCCATTTACAGCTTACACAACTAAATGATGAAAAGCTAACCAAAATGTGGAAATTTTAGGCACTGGCATATAGCTTCTTATCCAAATTGAGATTATGAGAGCAAACACTTTCAAGCCAAACATGCATGATTCTCATATTTCCCATTTTGACAAAAAATAAATAGTAAAATTGATGTAGCAGAAACCTTTTAAAAGTATGTTGACTTTATATTAAATACCATATTAATAGACAACAAAGATTGTTTATTCAAAAAATACTAAAATTTGGAATACTTTTAAAGAGAAAGATAGTTTGTATTAAATCAAAAGCTACCTCAAACCCTAAAGCTTACAAAACATATATAGGGAATAGCTTTTAAAAACTCTAGGAACCTAATATGGTAACTTATTATAAAAAGGAAATAAATCAATAGATTTACAACAATAAGGAAATAAAACAATAATAAAAATAATGTCTTAAAAGGCACCCCAAAACAAGTTCCTACCAAAAGTAAATAAGTAAACAAAAGTTACCAAAAAAGGATAAAAAAATTTTAAATTGACAAAATGGAAGTCTAAATGAAGGAATTTGGTCAAAGTACGTCGTCGATCATTACTAGATGTGATAAGTCTAATTTGTTACGACATTTCCCGTTGGATTAGGCCAAAACCAAGCACATAACTAAATACTGTTAATGACCAATTTCTTTGACTTTGACAATATTGCATGGTCAAACTAGCCCATACACTTTAGGGCTTGTATGTCTGCATTATTCTATCCTGTGTAGAGAAAATTCAACCTTGAATTAGTCACAACATCATCATAAGAAGATTCTCCAGAAAAAAGAATGAGATGTTTTACATTAAACACTTCTGTAATACGAACATGGTTGGACAACTTTAGATTATAAACATTAGGATTAATTTTCTCAATAATTTCTAAAAGGCCAATCTTCTTTGCTGTCAATTTGTTATACTCCACAGCAGAAAAATAGTTTTTTGTAAGGATTATGCAGACAAAGTCACCAACTTCAAACTTGACATGGTGACGTTTCTTATCAGTATCTTATTAATTCTTGAAATTAGATTGTTGTATATAATCATGAATTGTCTTGTGAACATTCTGCAAGTTAGACACAACATTGGTTGCCCTACCATAAATTTTGGTAGTACTAGGTAAAGGCAACAATTGCAATGGTCATTTAGAAACAATAAAATAAACCACCTGGAAGGGGATAAACTATTAATGGAATGATTATGAGCAAATTCAGCTTGACATAACTTTTGGTCTTAACTCTTTACATGCTCACCTACTAAACAATGCAATAAGTTTTCCAAAGACCGATTAACAACTTCGGTCTAGCCATCTGTCTGGGGATGATAAATACTCTAAAGTTCAACTGTGTGTTAACCATTTTTCATAAGCTATGCCAAAAATGACTTAGAAAATGAGTATGTTTATCAAAAACAATAGAATTAGGTAGCTCATAAAGATGGTAGACTTTACAAAAATATAATTGAGCAATTTTAACAGTATCTGTGGTCTTTTTGCAAGGAATAAAATGAATCATGTTAGAGAAACGATCAACAATAACACAGATAAAATCATTACCACATTGTGTTCGTGACAACCCCAATACAAATTCCATGCTAACATCCCATCTAAGGTTGAGAAGGGACTATAGAAGCATGTATAACCCAACATTAGAAGTTGTACCTTTGAAAACTTGGCATACCCGACACATCTGCACATAACGCTCCACCTTTTTGCGAATAGTTGGCCATAAATAAGAATCCTGAACCAATTTCAAAGTTTGATCTCTACCTATATAACCCTCTCCATGAAGCTCCTTTATAATTTGCAAGTGCAAACTACAATCTAGAATGCACAATTGATTGCTTCGAAGCAAGAAACTATTATGCAATAAAAATTATCTTTTCTCTAGCCTGCACCTTTTCTATAATAGGAGAGAAATATAGATCAGCAGCAACAAATCACAAAAAGAATCAAATCTAGGTACCTCAATTGTCATTATAGTTAATAATCTCCTCCTGTGGTTTAAGGCATCAACAACTCGATTAGTTACTCCTGCCTTATGTTTCACCACAAAAGTAAAATGCTTTAAATATGTATCCTATGGCCCATAATGTGTTGACATTTTGTCCTGCCTATTGAGATGTTTTAAGGCCTTATGATCAATATACAAGACAAATTCACGTTGGAATAGATAACACCGACAATGATTGATGGCTTAGACCACCACATAGAACTCCACATTATAGATATTGTAATTGAGTTCAAAACCTGATAATTTCTAGTTGAAGTAAGCCATTGGCCTATTATTCTAGCTCAACACTGCTCCAATGCCTATTTTAGAAGCATCATTTTGTAACTCTAAAGTCTATGAGAAATCAAGAAGGACCAAAATTGGTGCAATTTTAAGGCATGAATTAATAAGTTGGAATATCTTCTCGGCCCCATCAGTCCATTGTAAATTTTCACCCTTCACGCAATTAGTAATAGGTGTCGTAATGCTGCTGAAATGAAGTATGAAACACCTATAGAAGAATGCAAGCCCATGAAAGCTACGAATTACAGGGAGTGTGTGCGGTTGAGGCCATTGCCTTACTACTTCAACCTTGGACTCGTCTACTTGCAACTCATCACCTAAAATGAAAAAATCCAAAAACAACGCCTTAGGCGTTAAAAACACACATGTTCTTACTATTGCATAGAACTTTTCCTTATGAAGGGTACACAAAACTTCTTTGAGTTGTTGAATATATAATTCAACATTAGCACTATAAATCTAAATGTCATTAAAATACATAATCATAACTTTCCCAATGAAAGGCCTTAAAGATTGGTTCATCATACGCATAAATATACTAGATGCATTGGATAAGCCAAATGGCATGACTAGCCACTCATAGAGATCTTCAAGTGTTTAAAGATTGCCTTCTACTCATCTTCAGACCTTATGCAAATTTGGTGATACCCACTCTTCAAATCCAGCTTAGAGAAAATAATGGCCCCACTAATATGATCAAGTAAGTCATCTAAACAAGGATTAGAAAATAGGTACCCTACTGTGATTTTATTAATGGCTCGACTATCCACACAGTTCTTCATGTTCCATCCTTCTTTGGGGTTAATAATGTTGGGACAACATAAGGACTCAAACTCTCTTTAATGTATCCTTTGGCTAACAGCTCCTCCATCTGTCTTCGTGATTCCTCATGTTCACTGGAACTCATTCTATAATATGGTCTGTTTAGTAATGCTACACTTGTCTCTAAGTCAATTTGGTGTTGAATATCCCTAAGAGGCGAAAAATCATCGGGTAGATCTTTAGGTAAGACTTCCTAAAACTTAGTAATTATAGGGTCTACTCCAGGAGGCATGCTCATTTCTACCCTAACTTCCTTTCCTACTGCTTTTCCAATTAACACATACACTATTTCATACTCCAACATTTCCTCATCAAACTTGGCTTGTGACAATAGATTACCAGAAGGCTTAGATTTATCCGACACATTATTATGTAGTAACACAATCTTTGCATTCCCAAACATAAAACTATGGGTATTAGCACTACCATCATGATACATATTTTTATTATATATCCAAGGACTTCCTAATAATAAATGACATGCATCCATAACAAGCATATCAAATCATACTTCATCTTTATATTAGTGGATGAATATACTACTCAGTTTTTACCAATTGATTGTACATAATAAGATAAAATACTTCATCATGCTGCATATTTTTATATTCTCCCTTGCCTCAAGTTCCACAACCTCTGGTACATTATGCGCTAAAAATTATAAGGTAAAAATTTAGATCACAACTTTTTCTCCATCTACTCTCAAGAAATAATTATGGATTTTTCTAATCTGGACCTGATTAATTTTGATTGCTTCCTCCATCCTATTGCTCGACCCTGCAACCTTGTCACTATTAATGCCACCAATTTATTATTAGGCACCTCCTTGAATTCTAAAATTTCCTCTGTTTAAGCCAACCAGTCTAGAAAATCTTCTAGTTGGATACTTTCATGGAACTTAGGAACCTCCATCCTCATCCTATTTTTTCAATGTTTAAAATCTTCCTCAATTGGTCTATGATATCTCTAGGGAGCTTACTCCTTTGAACTACTATCATTCCTAGTCAGATCATCATATCCCTCCTCCTATTCATAATTCGCACTCCTCCTAATGGGATTCCTTTCACCTTGTTTCTCAACAATATGTCTGTTTGTTGGGTTAATTGATCCAATATTTGCATCTATGTTCCTCCATTTGATTCATATGTTGTTTTATCTGAGCTGTTGTGTCACGGTCATAAACTTCCTCTATAGGTATAGTTTGGCATCCTCTCCTTGGTGGTATAATTTTCAAGGAATGAACTATGGGCTTTAATACCAACTGACGTAGTGAAAGCCTTCTAAGAGTTTATTGATTCTAGATTGAATGTCAGACTAATAGCAATAAAGATTGTTGATTCAAAAGAATACTAAAATTTGGAATACTTAAAAAAAAAAAAAAAAAAGATAGTTCGTATTAAATCAAAATCTCCTTCAAATCCTATGGCTTACAAAATATATATGGGAAATAGTTTTCAGAAATTCTAGGAGTCTAATACGGTAATTTATTTCAAAAATGAAATAAATCACCAGATTTACATAAACAAGGAAATAAAAAATAATAAACACAATGACCTAAAAGGCACCCTAAAATAAGTTTTCTACTAAAAGTAAATAAAAAAATAAAAATTACCAAAAATGGATAATCCAAAATTGACAAAATGGAGGTCTAGATGAAGGAATTTGGCCAAAATATATCGTCGATTATCGTCAAAGGCGATGAATTTGATTCATTGCGATGTTTCCCATTGGAATAGGCAAAAGCCAAACTCATGACTAAATACTGCCAGTGACCCATTTCTTTGACTTTGACCATTTTGCATGGTCAAACTGGCCATAAACATTAGAGCTTGCATGTCTACATAAAAAAAATTTCACACACATAAAAAAAACAATTGTAAGATCCAAATCTTGAAAGATTCAGTAATAGAAAATTAATTAATAGAATTATTCGTTGAAAAAACAAGTATTAAACTAAACAGCAACACAGACTCAAGTTTCTATCAAAGGGCATCAAATAACTCTTTTTTTGGTCTGCTTCCCAGCCCCAAATGTATTTAAAACCTTTGTTCGTCGAGGCATGGTCCTAAGAGCATTTACTAATATAAATCCTATGTTTGATTATTTTTTAGTAAATTACATATAATAAAGATAAATATCTCAAAATATCAAAGAGATTTTCTTGAAGCTTAAATCCAAACAAAGAAACACAAATGGGGAAAGATTTGCACTAGAGAGGAAAACATATAGTTTTAGAGTAGATTTTCCAACTCTCTTGGAATTAATCGAATTAGTAGGCACCCGAAGTACGTATAAAATAAGACAAATTGACAATTGAATATCTATCAAAGTATTTTGTAAATTTATAGTCTATCGGATCAAATATTGATTGTCTCATCAAGGACATCTGCATATTTTAAAGTAGCAGTTTCAGTTCCATAAACAACTTCCCACAGTGAAATTTTTGTGAAATAGTTTCAGTTGAAACCTTTCTTAGTAAAAATGATTAAAGATTTGCATCAAGGAGAAAAACATATAGATTTTGTAGTCAAATAGATTTGTCAGCTCTCCTAAAATTAATCAATTTAGTTTCCACCCCATAGGTATCTGTGGAGGACAAAATGATAATTTAATCTCTATCAAGATACTTTACAGATTGACAAACACACATAAACATGCACACAGACACAACTTATTAACAAGATTATTGTACTTGTGATAGTTGTTAGGGCAGTTCGTAGATTTTTTGTTCTACCATCCACTTCTAATTAAAGTTCTTATTTTTGAAACTGCACCTTTCCAGCTTTTAAAATTCCATGGTACAGAACAGACTTGGTGCAAGCATCAAGCAATTTCTTCTCAAACATTTGATCAATAAGGTTCATAGCCCTATCCATATTCCTCTTGTTACAACAGCTAGACAACAAAACTATGTAAATTACTGTATCAGGTTCTAGTCCTTCCTTTATCATTTAATCAAAGAGTTATATGGCATCCTCAAGGTTATCTGCCTTACAATGTCCATCGATCAAAACTGTATAACATACCACATCAGGTTTGACCCAATATTCTTCATTTCCACGCAAAAAGTTGAAGCATCAAATGCATTATCCTTGCATTCCTTTGCACTGGCTGGGGAATGCACCTTCCTTATATGTGCTTTTTGATGACCATCAAGCATAACTATAAAATGACTAGATCAGGTCTATTTCCTTTTTATTTCATGAAAAATATCATGGGCTTCCCACATACAATTCATCTTGTAGTATCCATTTATCAGTATTGTGTAGGAAATGCCATTAAGAGTCAACACTCTCCTAAATAAAATGTAAAAAAATGACTATGCCCTCCTCACATCTCCAACCCAACATAAAAGCATCAATTATTTTAATGAATATAACATTGCTAGGTATTTAACATCCTAAGCAATCGCTCAACAAGCGATGGGAGGTGGGATAACTTCCCACAAAGAATTAGAATGAAAAAGCAGAGTAGTTTATATAGTCCAACTAGTTATTATCTAATAACCCGGGTTAACCGTTTAAAGTTGGGGTTGAGCCATAAAACAACAAGTTATTTAGAACTAATTTCAGGCCAGACCATTACAATTTGATATTAGATCTATCTTGAGGTTAGATTGTGCAGTGTTGGTAGACCCACAAGGAAAGGGCTATCCGTGGGTAAAGCACGGGATGGAGCCGCCTGGGGTACCAGCAAACCACAATACCCAAGATGAATCGGGACTAGATTAATGGTCTGAGCTTAATTGTAAATATAAGCCAACCAACCAGCAGAATTGCAACGAGGATATTGTACCCCAAAGGAGAGAATAGTGTAATATCCCAAGTAACCGCTCAGTAAGTGGTGGGAAGTGGGACAAGTTCCCACATCGAACTAGAATGAAAAAGTGAAGTGGTTTATGTAGTTCAGCTAATTACTATCTAAATAAGTTGGGTTAACCGTTTTAGGTCTGGGTTGAGCCATAAAACAACAAGTTATTTAGAGCCAGTTTCGAGTCAGGCCATTACAAGGTACCTCATTCAAAGCTAACATAGTCTCTAGCAACACGAGAATTCTATCATATCGCCTTCCTCACATAGGTTTTTTAGAAGATTGTAGCATCAACATCTCTTTACTAAATGTCCTACCTTGGAAGTTCAAAGAAAAGTTTATAAGCCTTGTAGTATGGTTGGCTTTGCAGTATATTATCATAGTTGTTTAAGTATCTAAACTCCTATCCTCCATACTATTGAAAAATGCTTTGACTTCTTTTACTTTGCCTCCAATATCTAAACTTTCAACTATATCATTATGAGTAACAACATTTGGTTTCACATTTTGTGTCTCCATATAATCCAAAAGGGCAAGTGTCTTGGTTGTAAGGACTTGTCTGCCAAATCCACTAGCAAGTACATTGTAGGTGACAATATCTTGCTCGAAACCCTTATCTCTCATTTCCTCAAATACCCAAAATATACTAATTATATTTCCCTACCAAAAATACCCATTAGTTAGTGTAGTATAATGCATATACTATCCATAACAATTTGTTTGGCTTTCATTACATCTAGCAATGCTAATGTTTCTTCTAGTTTCCCTATTTTGCACAAAGTACCAACTACAATGTTAAAGATAATCTTATCCAAAAATATATCAGGTTCTTAAATTGACTAAATTGATCCACCACTTCACAATACATGCCCATTTCACGCAAGCAGTGAAGAATTGAGCCAACAACCACAATTTATTTTGATATCCTTCAACATCATGTCATTCAGTAAAGCATATACTTTTAGCAAATTCTGACCCTTGTAGAACCCACGAATCAATGTACTATAACAATGCTTCTCAATAACCATTCCTTCTTTTTCCATGTCAAGTAACACATTTTCTACTTCATCCAATTTCATCTCAATGCAAAACCCACGAATTACAACAGTATATGCATACATATCGATGGGGATGTTGGCTGCTTTCCAAGCATGAAGGACCTGATATCCCAAATCTGACTTATGATTCACACAAAGTTCTTCTATAGAAGTTGTGTAAGCAAAAGCAGTGGGAGTGACACCAGCTTCTTCTATATCCTTAAACACATCCACAACTTCTTCTAAACATCTCTTCATACAACGTTATTATTACAATAACATAAATGTAGCGGATCTAGGATTTTAGGTAAGGGGGCGAAAATTTACATCATTTTTTATGGGGTTATATATAAATATAAAAGTATAATTATTTTAAAAGTTGGAGAAGTAAAAATAAAAAGCAAATGAAAAATAAAAAATAAAAAATATGGAGGACAAATATTAAAAGATAAAAAAATTATAGGTGTAAAATTTAAAAAAAAAAATATGAAATTAGTCATTTATAAAAAATTTTAAAGTTAGAAGGATAAAATATATAAAAATTAAAGAATAAATATAAAAAAAATAAAAAATTAACCTTTACAATCTGTCATTGCACTTAGAATACTTATTAAGCAAAATTAAAAAAAAAATTATATTTCTTTATATATAATAAATGTGTGTATATATATATATATAATTAATTTCTTTCTTCTTCTTTTTTTAACTCATATTGCAACTTACTCACCTTTGGTGCAAATAAAACTAAATGAGACTAATAAATTAATGATGTTATACACATCGAGATATAAGCTAACTATAAATACATATTAACTTAAAATTGATTCTTCCTCCCAATACCAAAAAAAAATTATTGATCTTATATACCCAGTTCCCTAAACCATAAATGGGATCCGCCCCGGCTGTAATCATAAGGGCTCAAACCCAACCTCTTCAACTGTATATCTAATCAGTCTATTCATTAGAAAATTATAGGTGAATATATGGGACATAAATCTAAGCCTTCTCATTTGAAACAAAGCATCAAATTCACTCTTTATTTTAAGTATAATTAATAAATTTTATTTTTTTATACATATTATTTTTAATTCTCTTAAAAAAATTATACTCTTATATTTAAAAATTAATTAAAATATTTTTTAAAATAAAAAGTATTATTGAAATACTCTAAGCTTATAATTTTGTCTTTGTCGCACACTGCATTGATAAACCAGAGTGTTGAGATCTTGCACTAGCAAAAGTAAAGAACCATCTTGGTAAATACTAATACTTTAATTTCTTCTTTCTTATCAAGTTAATAGCTTGTTCTAAGTGAAGATTTTACTTGGTTAAGTTTTGATATAGTTTTACAAATAAAACAACTCTCTTATATTTTTTTTTCTATCATCTAATAACATATGACTTAAATGAAAATACATATCAGTGTGGGATCACTTAACTAGAGTTAGCTAATTTAGGATTTATTAAGCCAAATAATTTATTTCACACATTCTCAACTGATTAATTTGAGTGACATTTGATGAATTAAAAATTAAATGTTGAAAATTTAAGTGTATGATAAAATTTTTAAATTATAAAAATATTTAAAAATCAGCTCATTTATTATATTTAATATAAATTTTAA
Source organism: Aleurites moluccanus (assembly GCA_948193065.1). Classification (NCBI taxonomy): domain Eukaryota; kingdom Viridiplantae; phylum Streptophyta; class Magnoliopsida; order Malpighiales; family Euphorbiaceae; genus Aleurites; species Aleurites moluccanus. The sequence goes on along the minus strand of CANXYC010302084.1, from coordinate 29,886 downwards.
GTTAAAAATTTCCACTTATTATAATAAATTTTAATTTAATTAAGTGAATTTTTATTTTAAATAAATTTTAATTTAATTAGACATATATAAACAAATCATATGAATCTATAGTGTCAAAAAATACCACAAGTCCCTGTCACAAACCCCTTTAAAAAGAATAAAGGGATATTATATAATTTTAACTTTTATGTTTAATCTTAATATTATTAAAACCTGGCATGCCACCCCAAATTATAACAGACATTCATTAGATCTTTTACCTCTGTTTTCTGGGTCTCATTTCTGTCAAAATCAAAATAATTAAAAATAATAATAATTAAAAAAAAACAAAGCATAGTTATTTTTTTCTTTTTTCTTTTTTTGTGTTGAAGAACAGAGAATCTTAATAACAATATTGCCCAATCTTTTCCCTAAAACCTTCTCTTCCAAACCATCTCCTCATCATCAAGACCTCCATGGTCTTCAAAATCACCAACAAATCAGAGACCTTGTCTTTTGTTCTAACCCAACAACTGATAACCTTTTTTTACAGCCATGGACTCTTCTTCTTCACGTTCTCCCGCTTTCAATCTTGACCCTTCACAATCAGCAGGAATAACAATTTCATCAAACCACTGTCCACCAAAATCTCAAGTATCACACCTACACTATTACCAACAATCCTCGTATATTTTCCAGTTCTTGACTCATCACCTAAATTTCTCCCGAAAGGACTACTCATCCCAGCCAAAAACTAATTGTGATTATACTGTCATGCTGGATGAATCCCACTGGGGTTATTCCCAAACCTGAATTCCTCATCGCCTCCACCATATTTGCTCTTCATAGAAGGGTTTTGACTTTGATTGTTATTGCGGACCACCAATAGCACCAAGGAAGTCAAGGGTAGGCGTCATGGGAAGGAACCGTGAGGGAAACAGTGGATGCGAAGGTAAATCTTGGTAATCGGGAGGAAAGACAAAGTAAGAGCGAACAGTATCGTCGGCGAGGATGATAGTGCGACGATTGAGCATGTGAAAGCCGTAGGTTGGAGGGGGAGGTAGGTTGAGTTCCGATGAAGGGAATGAGGTTCCCGGTAGAGCAGGGAGTGAGTCAGTGATGAAAGTGGGCTTGGGACGTGGGCCAATATTAGGCTTAGGCGAAGGTTTCAAATTCAAAGCATGTTTAGAAGGTTTCGGGTCATTAGATTTGGAGTCAGACGATGGTTTATTAACAGTGGCAGCGGTGGATTCCCTGCGAGATTTACGGTGTGAAGCAAAGGCGGGGAAGGAGGTCCGCCAACGGCTTGTTTGGGGTCTTGATAGTGATTGGGTTTGCAGTGACTCTAGATTTTGAGGTTAATTGCGTTGGTTTTTTTGATTTGAAAGGGATTGACGCTATTGAAGGAGCTCATTTTCCTTATACAATGAAGTGAGATTTAGAGGGAATGTTAAATAAGATAGAGTATATGGATATGGAAGGGCTTTTTCGGTTGAGAAAGGTGTTTAAGCTTGGGATTAGAGCTAAGATTGTGGTGGTGAAAAGGAGAAGGAGGAAGAGGATGGTGGTGGTTGTGGCGGTAGTGAGCATTTTGGAAATTAGGGTTATGAGTTATGAGATTTTTTATTTTTTTATTTTAAGTACACATAAGATGGGAATGGGACCTAGGGAACAGAGATTAAAGACCTAACGAAAGTTGTTAAAATTTGTTATTTATTAAAATTATATCTCAAAGAAATTGGAGGGTAACATATTTTATAAGTAAATATATGATCAAAATTATATTTTATTCAAAAAATAAATCATAGGATATTTTTTTTAATAATTTTCCCAAATTATTATTTTTAAAATATAAGAAAGGTGGTAATGTTGTTACTTATCTATTAACCAGAATTGAAAATACAATACAAGAATAATTATCAATTTATTAAGAATCAAGAAATAATAGAAATAATATCAAAAACAGTTAGCTGAGGTATGATATGTCACTGTCATTAAGAAATATTTTAATCCCTCAATAAATTACTAATATTCACAAGTTCCAATCGAAATCATCTCAGGATTCAATAGCTATAGCTTACTTGAATCAAGCATAAGAACAAAGAAACTCCATGAACAACTACAATACTATTTTGATCAGACTGAAAGATTTAGAAAGACTTTTCCAGGAATTGCTATAATACTATTTTGATCAGATTGAAAGACTTGAAAAGACTTTGTGTGTTTTTTGTGTGTCTTGAAGATTTCTCTTTACTACTCTTGTATAAGAGAAATGAACCAATATTCACAGACACAAAATTAATGTCATAATTATGTGAATTAAATAGAATGATAATAATCATTAGTAAGAAGATTTTTCTGTTTAAGAAAAATAAATAGGTTTTAAGGTTGGGTGAATAAAAAAGAAAATAAAAATAATACTTTGATTTTACACGTGCGCACATGTGTGATATAAGGTGTGCACCCACTCATGTCACATATATAATATGATCCATTCAAAAGTTTTTATTGATTGTGAAGTGTAATAATCAATATATATTCTTATAAAGGTTTGTAATATTTAACACAGGATAAAAAAATCTTTGATATACCCACTTACATATACATCAGCTAACACAGAGTAATAGAACGAAGCTTAAGTTATAAGCAAAAGCAATTAACTAAATTGGCAGCATAAATTATGAGCAAAACCATAAATAAATAGGCAGAAAATAAGTAATTAATTCCAATTAGTTCTAAACTTCTAAACCTTTCAACCCCGAAAAAGAAGATGCAGCTTCGTGGCCTGTTATTGAACATACAGCAGAATTTAGCTTCAAGTAACCATGTCATGGAGTGGAGAAGCTTCAAGAAATTCAAAACTTATTGAAGTGAATGTCATATCTGTCCAATCCCTTCTCAAATTACTCAAAACAAAATCCAAATATTTATAGTTGCTTATATAGAACCTAATAAAAACCTTTCATCAAGGATTGTTGATGTTACCGCAGAAAAATCGATTCCCACATGGAATAGCAAGAATTTGGAATTGAAGAGACCTAATGCATATATGGTCTTTGAAATCTACCAAGCAAGATCAAAAAACCAGAAGAAGATTGGGGTTGCTCAAGTTCCGGTGCAAGATTTATTAGTCAAGAATTGTGGTTAATGGTATGGCTATTCATGTCAACACTGGCCATGACAAGTTGAAGAAGTCTCTTATTCCAATATTCAAGAACCACTCTGAACCTGATCAAGTAATCGTGAATATCGGAGTCGATACATCTTTTTCATCTAGTTCACATCATTCTTCTTGGATGGATTATAGAGAATTGATGATGGGCTATTAGATCGATGGTTTTCTTCATGTATAAATAAAAGTTAGTGTTCTTTAATTATATTTTTGTTATTTTATATAGATTATAATTGCAAGTACTTCTTACAATTATGATAAAATAGTATATATTTTGAAAAAACTATATATTAAGTTTAAAATAATTCCGCAAGGATTCCCGACCCAGAAGCAGTACTATTCATTAGGTGAGAGGGTGATGCTATACTCATAATTTTTAGTATAATTTTTTAAAAATATATATAATGACCTCCAAACTTTTAAAATTTTTATATTTTAGATATATATTTCATGTATTTTTCTTTAAAATTATATATTTAACCCTCAATTTTGTTCAATTATATTAGTTATTAATTATATTTAATACATCTATATTTTCAAATTTAAAAAGGGTTAATTACAATTTTCTTTCTATAGAATGTCCCATTACACTAAGTTCCCTCTGAATTTTCAAAAATACACTAACTCGCTCTTGACGAATGTCATAATATATTACTAGATTCTTCCATCCAATTTTATCGTTAGTCGACTATTAGTCAATCTTACATGGGTAGTAAAAAGATCAAAATGTCCTTATGTTTTATTTTTAATTAATTACATTCTATTTTTATTTTAATTTTTTTTTAAGATTAAAAAATTTATTTTCATATTTTTGATAAATTTTAAAATAAAAATATTTTTTAAAAAATATTTTTTATTTTAAAAAATAATTTAAGAAGAAATTAAATTATTAATTAAATTATTTCTTCTTAAATTTTTAATACAAATAAAAAATTCATTTTCATATTTTTGAAAAATTTAAAAATAAAAATTAAAAAATATTTTTTAAAAAATATTTTTATTTTTTATTTGTTATTTTTTAAAAAATAAAATAAAAATAATTCTATTTTAATTTTAATTTTTTTTAAGGTTAAAAAATTTATTTCATACTTTTGATAAATTTAAAAATAAAAATATTTTTTAAATTAAAAAATATTTTTATTTTTAAATTTATTAAAAGTATGAAAATAAATTTTTTAATCTTAAAAAAATTAAAATAAAAATAGAATGTAATTAATTAAAAATAAAGGATAAGGGTATTTTAATATTTTTATTACCCTTGTAAGGTTGACTAACGACAAAATTGGACGAAAAGATCTAGTAGTATATTATGATATTCGTCAGAGGGGAGTTAGTATATTTTTAAAAGGTCAGAAAGAACTTAATGTAATCGGTCATTCTATAGAGAGAAAATTATAATTAACCCATTTAAAAATTACTTACATATTTAATATTTATTTTAAAATTATAAGTGATAATACTTTAAAATGTAAAAAATATACATAACATCTCAAAAAAGTTTTTTGTCATATTTATTTAACCCCAACAATTGAGAAGTCTAGTTCGCCCCCGTCTCCACCAAGGCATATGGTATCAACAACTATGGGATTCATGCTTACCTTTTCTTTTAATGGGCATTATAAGTTCTAAATGAAGAGATAAATTTGATGGATCATAGACCCTTGATTATTGCAGCTGCAGCCACTTTGATGGCATTGGATCAGAGCTTAACAAGACAAGAAATGGAATAACATATCCACACAAAAAGATAAAGAGCATATACTATAATACTTTAGCTTTAGGAGATATTCTGACTAATACATCAAATCTTTTTGTTGTTAGCAGAACATTTTGACAGGCATTTCACAATCTAATCACTGGTGAACCCTAAAAAACAGACCTCATTTTTGCTCTGCCTGTTCTACCCAAGAGAGCAGGGGCACAGTGTTGGAGGGAAGCCAGAGGAAAAATGAGTTCTGAAAGTGATTAGGACCATAAACATATTAGCAAGTTTAATTCTGCATCATTGCTAAAACTTTGACTTGAGGTGCATTCTGCATTTCTAAAACTATCATTTCTACATGAAGCACTAGAAGGTTTTTGGGAAGTAACAATAGCAACTCCCTTCCACTAGCTCCGTCCAAGGGGGGCACGTGTCTCCTCCCTTTCAATTTTAATTTTTTTAAATTTTAAATTTTTTGTAAACTACTATGAAGTTCATAAAATTTAACTTAATCAATATTTTTATCTCTATATTTTTTAAAAAACTCACTACTTAATCTATACACTTTGATTTCGTAAATATAATTAGTAATTTACAACCATTTTACAATTAAAATTCTATAAAAAAACTGAAATATCATTTATTTATATTTAAATTTTTTATCTCACTCAAAAATCAAAACTTGAAATGAATATTAAAATTTGAATTCATTATTTTATTAAACTATAAAATTGATATTAATCCAATCATTTAATTATAAGTTTAAATTTCACTAAAAAAAATAATAAAATTTTAATCAGAGATAAAATTATTTGTCTATATAAAATTAAAGTTTTGGATTTAATTTTCAAGCTAATAGTATTTACATTTAGACAAATAAAAAAGAAAAATAATAAAATCTGAGAGAATTATTTTTCAGATAATATAATTATGTTAATTCTTTTATTATTATCAATATCTGCCCTTGATTCAAACTGCAATGTACTATGTAAATAACTATATTAAGTCCTATTGAAATAAAATTGTGCTCCTTTTTAAAATTTATGTATCTGTCCATGCTTCACGCATCCATGGTTATTTACTGAAGTTGCAGTATAATTGGCCTGATTCCAGATAGGGGGTCGAAGTTTTTCGTTTTCTTTTTTTCCCTCCTTTTCCATATAAGAAGGAGACAGGGACACCACAGTTAAAAACAACTACCTGCATCATTTATGTAAAAGTTTTTATCTTAATTACAACTAATAACTTAATAGGTTCAAACGAAGCATAGAAAATAAATTAGAAGTTCCCAATTGAGACAGGAATCTACAATATTTTATGAAATTCAAATCAGCTTACAAAAATGACAGCAAACAATTACCTTGGTCCAGATAGAACAAAGGGCATCAATGGAGTAACTTCTTCTTTCGACGACATCATGGTCGATGATGGATTGGATAAATTGTAGTCTAAATTATGCTGAACTTCTGATACTCCTTCCAATACTTTAACTACCATGGACATGGAAGGCCTCCTTGTATAATCCCTTTGCAAACACCAAGCAGCAACTCTCATCATCTTCATTATTTCTGCTTCATTTACTTGCCCATCTTTAATACAATTATCAACCAAATCTAATTGCTTATCTTCTAATACTTTCTTCTCAAAAAGGCCTAGTAAATGCATTTGTTCTTCTGTCTGAGAATGATCAATATTTCTCCTTCCACATAATATTTCCAAGAGAACAATGCCAAAGCTATATATATCAGCTTTCTCTGTGATTACTGAACTCAACCATTCCGGAGCCAAATATCCTGGAGTTCCTCTCATGGTTGTCACAACTTTACTCTGGTCTCTATCAATCAATTTAGACAATCCAAAATCAGAGATTTTTGCATTGAACTTACTGTCCAAGAGAATGTTTTGAGGTTTGATATCTAAGTGGATTATCTTTTGTGTGCAATCTTCATGAAGATAAGTAAGTCCTTTTGCTATATCAAGAATGATCTTCTTTCTCTGCTTCCAATCAAGAACAAATTCATGGGTTTGATGGAAAATCCATTTGTCTAAAGACCCATTAGACATGAATTCATAAACAAGAAGTCTATGAGATTTATCAGCAGAAAAACCAAGTAGTCTTACCAAATTCACATGATGGATGCTGCCAATTGACTCGACCTCAGCCAAGAATGATTTCTTAACTTGGCCTAAACCATTGAGACACTTCACTGCAATTTTAGTGCCATCAATTAGAGTCCCTTCAAAGACTGAGCCGAATCCTCCTTCACCAAGCAACTTAGAGAAGTTTTCTGTTAGGGCTTTTAATTCTTCATAGGAAAATCGTGTGGGCATTCCTGGAACTTGATCCAAATAATCTTCCTCATCTTCTTCAGCATTTCTTTTCTTCCGAGCTAATAACACTAGGATTCCAATAATTAGAAGCAAACCAAAAAAAGCTCCAACACTGGACCATAATATAGTTGATGCCTGGCTTTTCTTTTCTAGCAGAGGAACCGTAGCTTCTCTGACTGGGGGCTTGTGCTCCTTCGAAACATTTTGCACCTTTAGATACATGGTAGAGTTGTAATGAGTTTGATCCTTGTTATTATTTATCAACGAAAATACCTGATTTGGCAAGTAGCAAAAACCATTTGTAGAATTAGAACCATATTGAAAAATAGCAGCATTGCAAGAACAATTCTTTGAACAAGCTAACTTGCAACTCTCCAAATCAACATTTTTGAGGTCTTCACGAAAGGAAGAATAAGTTGTATCCTTGAGCTCTAAAAAACTGTGAATCTGAGAAGCTTCACAAGACAATGGAGTAGTTGCAGAACATCCAAGATTAGGCTGCCTATCATTTATTTGCTTAAAATAGGTCGTCGAAGGACAACTGCATTGCCCATTCGAGCAAACACCATAATTCCCACAAACTGTAGGGTAAAAACATTCGTACCCTGGAGCTGAAAGTAAGTCTGCAACTTCGTTCCACCCACTGCTTTGCCACTCATAAAGTCTCAGATGCCCATCAGGACAAAACCTCAAATACTGAGCTGATGAGGCATCAGGAATTGGTATGAACATATCACGTTGACTTGGGTCAGAAGAATTGGCAAACAGAGAAAAGCTTCCATTCTGAAGAGTAACATAGGTTGGTTCTTTATTCGTTTTTTCACCATAAACTGTAAATTTATTGTAGATCTGAGGCGGATTAGACTCTACTGAGGCAAGAAGTCCTTGATCAGTGACAGAAAGTGAAAGCAAATTTAGTTGAGTCCAATTTGTTGCAGAAACACTAGGAATAAGTTTCTGCCCTGAAATTAGCTTTTGATCCGGAACCAGACAATCAGTTGGGTGATCAAAAGATTGCCAAACTATTGCTTTATTATGATCAAAGAGCACAAGATTGCCCATATCAGTTAAGTTTAAGCCAGCAACAGACTTGCCACGAGTATTTGTAGACCAAGCAATAGTTCCATCAACATCTGTTAAGACCAAATCTCCATCGGGAGTAAGCTGCAATTTCGCATTAATACCAACAGGACTATTTCTATTAGCAGACCAAACTACTTGAGGGAAACCAATAGCAGGAGAAGTTATATATGAAACACTATTTGTTTGAACAATAAAAATTGCAAAGAGATAAGAGTTGCAAGTTCCATTGCAGAAGAAACCACAAGCAAACCTCGGGCCAAATGTTCCCCTGAGAAGAATGGATCTCACCATTGATCCATCTGTGAAGTTTACAGAATGTGGAAGAGAAGGACTATTTGTCCAAGAAGTAGAGAGATTTGCAGTTGGGTAATCAAAAGTTTCAGCAATTGATAAGTGAAGGAAATGAAGAGAAACAAGAACAAGAAAGTAAAGAACTAAAGAATTGTTAGTCCTGTAAATGCCCATTGCAAAAAATTCAAGTGCTACGGAAAGGAGACTAGCAGAAAACTTTTTTTTTTTTTTTTGTTTGGAGGAAGATATCAATAGCAATATTAGAAAAGAAGTGTGAAAGCTAGAAAATGCAACCTTCAAAATTCAAGAGTAGTCATTGTCGGTGAAACCGCGTTTCACACACTTACCAATGAATTGTTCAGCGCGTGAAACGCGTACCCTACAGTTGCCAGTGGATTATGTTCAACGGGAAATCAATTTAGTCAACGTCAATTGCTTTCTTTTGTTCATTATTTTACGTTTAAAAAAAAAAAAAAACCTATCCCCACCTCAAAACCTGAAAATAAATAAATAAATAGTAACAAAAACTAACGAAGTGATAAAGCCACATTTTAATCTTGTATTTTAAAAAAACTTGTAACTTAGCCTCGTGAGTTTTGAGATTCTCAAGAGAATAGAGAATTTCTTCAACAGATTGAACAAGTTCGAAAGATAAGTAGGATTATTTCATACTTTCTACCCGAAATATTATACCCATTGCATACTACGCTTTCACTTGACAGGATTAGGAATGCATTTAAACAAACATTATTTGCAGACATAGCCTGGTAGTGTTCTAGCAGTGTTGTATCTCTCTACTAAACAATTGACCTTAGATTTGAGTCTCCCATTCCCCAATGCTCAAAAAAAGACATTATTTAAATTCAAAACCTGTTTTTTTTTTAACGACATTGAACCGAACTGAATAATTCGTATTTAAGCAAACTCGGCTTATTAAAAAAGCCTACGTGCTTCAAGTTAAATGGGTGATAAGTAAAACTGCATATCCCCTAATTGCTGACTTGTAGATAGGGATCTTCACCAAAATGAAGGGAAGAAAATGCAATATCTTGCTATTTTGGTAATCGATGAAGGGAAGAAAATACAATATCTTGCCATTTTGGTAATCGAACCAAGCATTCAAGCATTTAGGAGCATCAAATAAAGTTGAACCTACCAATTAGGTTTGTCCCAGTATTAGCGTATTCTCTAGAGATTGCCAGTTTGAATTTCAATTGAAACCAAATGAACCAAAAAAATAATAATAATTTAATTTATCTGATGCAAATTCTAATTGAGACATGCCCATTTGAAATGCAGAAACTGCAGAAGGAAAATACCACCCTGTAGACAACCATATGGAACATAAATCTCAAATTCATAATTCTCGCCCCTGGCCTGCCAAGCATTTGGATAAAGGAAGAAACCAAGTTCAACGATCATCAATTTCAGCTTTGTTTCGATAACAATATGGCCCAGTTTGGCATTACTTTTGCTAAAAGCTGATTTTGGACAAACAAAAAAAAGGGAAATCTCACGAGTCAACGGACAATAGCTACTTAGTCTTTTTTGTTTTTATAGGTCCAAATTTTATTTTCAACAAAGCTCATCAACAAAAGGAAAAATAGCTATTGTTTATTGACCTATGAGATTTCTTCATTATTTTTCACCTAAAATTAGCTTTCTGCAAAAATAACGCCAACCTTGCCCTATATGTATGACATCCAAGTTGGTTTGGAAGAATTCAATCCTTAAGGTATAGAAATTTTGAGCAGCAAGTAAAAGAAAAACAACTTTAACAGTACTCTAAACTGGAGTTTATACTTACTCAGAAAAATTACATTTTACAAATTAATCAGTAAAACAATTGTTCCGCCCCAAGCAAACTCCACATGCAGATGGTCATTACAATTATACTCTGTGTCTAAACAAAGAATTAGAAAAGGAATAAAGGGGGTTTAAATGCTGGAGAAAACTTTGCATGCAAATAGGCTCTTTCGCTACTCATGGAGAGGCAAAATGTCAAAGAATAAATTTCAATGCTCGTAGTGTTCCAAAATGTCTTAATCCACAGGCATTCTGATAAAGTAGAAGTAATATTGCAAAGGTTGACGACGGAAGCAATCAGCAAATACGATATCATTGGCCAACAGCACTAGACACGAGCTTCAGCAACTAACAAACCTAAATTTCAATATAATCTTTTAGGTCCTCAAAATGTCAAATTTCAATTTAGAAGTGCAGAAGAAAGCAAATCTAAACAATGAAAACAGTATGAAGCATTTCAAGTAACAAAGCTGATAAGAAGTAGTAATGAACTGGAAAGCACGACTGCACAGTGAGTCGGTGACCATATTCATTCAAGGGAGCTGTAAGAAATTTACTCAAGAATAAAAAAAGCTCTTAACTGGCTTCATCTTGATCATCCATCTCCTCAAGAATAACATATTTTGCAGCAACATTTGTGGTAGGTGACCCAGCCAGGTCATCTTCAGTCATTTGATGCTTTTGTAGCTTTTGATATCTGAATAAGCCCAAAATTAACATTGCAAATATCATAATATGGATGACCAGAGTATATTAGCAAAATTCCACTTGGATAGAAATTGGATGTACTACCAATTTGAAGTGTGATTTTGGTGGAATTAAAAATATGGGATGCAAGACTAGGTGAAAGTTAGAAGCCAAATAGCTGCCATCATGTTAAAATGTTAGTGTCAATGTTTCACGACTTGATATTAAATCTGATCGTTCTTAATTTTCAAAAAGTCAGTATATCAAGGAACTCTAAGGAGTTAAGAGTGTAAATGAAGTGATAATGGGCCAATTTTCCATTGCTATTACAAAAAGCTGAATTTGGCCAAAAATAAGGAAGAATTCTCTTGGTCCAAAGGATAATAACTTAGTTTTTTTTTTTTTTTTAGCTTGAAACTTCATCCAAAATCAATTTTAGGTCCATAAAAACTAACAACAACTATGTTCATTGACCCAAGAGAGTTGTTCTTTATTTGGTCCAAAATCAGCTTTTTGTAAAAGCAATGCCAAACTGGCCCAATGTATAATTAGCATTGTACTGCTATTGTCAAGATGAAACAGAATCATGAGCAGATTAACTACACCAATAGTTGGCTCAACCAATTAGTACAGATATTAGGGCTGTTCAAAATGTGATGTGATCTAACTTAAACTGACCTAGCCTTGAAAATTCACATTTAATTAATAAATAATAAGTATGGGTTGCATATTTGACATCAATGCTATTGTAACTAAGTTTCATTCAGAAAGATAAATGCAGTAGTAAAGGACCAAGAAAACAGCTTGTATTTTGGAACAGATGGAAAACATTTTTACTCCAGTACTAACTAACAAAGATGAACCTTCGAAACTGAGGAATGCAAAAAATTTGGGTAAGGAAGGACTTATGCTAAAGGCTTCAAATTCCAGAACACAAACAGTTCAGATACTTCAGGCAACATAAAAAAACAAATGTTATTTGACTATGGAGAGAAAATGGGTCAAGTGTTGCAAGATATACTAAGTTGTTTAAAGACTATGCCGACCAATGACTTACTTGTACCAGTTGAATAAACTGACGCCCAACATAATAATGAGAAGTCCAACACCTTTTAACCATGTAAATTCATCATGGAAGTAGAAGACTGCAACCTGATTATGCATAATAATTCAGAACAAATGTTAGCAAGTACTAGGTCTTGGCAGCCTCCTGATGATTAGCCATTACCAAAACTGAAAAACCATTAAGGATTGCTAAAATAAGAGTGAAAAAACAATTTTGATGTAGATAGTAGACAAACATTTTTTTGAAGAATCGGAGAGAGAACAATGATATAGTAAAAGCTTATACCAATATGGTGATGGCCTCCTTGACGACACCAGCTATAGTCACTGTGACGGCACTAGTAACTGAAACGAGAACGTATTCTGTTAAAACCTGCAACACGTAAGTATTCACAATGTAATTTTAGACAAAAATAAATATAAAATATAACTTACTAAACTCGAATCAAACTAAATCTAATATCAAACCAGTTGGGTAGGCTACATGGATTTTGTTTCCTTTATTTCATTCAATTAAAGGCTACATCTCCAAAAATATTTAGGATAGCTAAATCCTTTTTTTCACTACTTCCAGCATCAACCTAAGTCCGCCTCTTCTTGCTTTCCTTTCTCCTGCAACTTCAATATGCCAAACTTTCCACATCAGTGCATTGCTAGTCCACAATGTACATGTCCAAATCATCTCAATCTCCTCTCTCTCAACTATTCCTCAATGGATTCCAGTTTCACCTTTCTATAAATGCACTCATTTGTTATCTGATTCATCATCATAATTCTGCACATTCATCTTCACACTATTCTCTGCAACACTAACCTTGTTTTGTTTTTTTATTAATCAACACTCATTGTCATGCAATATAGTTGGTTCTTGGTGTTTAAGGTTGGTCCTTGGTGCAACCCAACAATGATTTAGGAAAAATCTTTCATACCATCCTTGACTATCATATAAAGGCCTTTTCTTTTATTTTTTCCTCAAAACTTCAACAATCCTCTTATAAGAAAATTTGCACCCATAGACAGTTTTCCTGGCATAGCAGTTAATTGATTTAAAAAGATTGTTTAGCCAGCAGTTTTTTTTCCTTTTGGTACATAAAGAATTCTTAAAATGGGAGACGCTGCCATAGTTTGAATCCTTGATCTTTTGCACTACAAGACAAGCATTTGAGCGCTAGCTCAATGGTGTTCCGCCAGCTCATAATTTGTGCTCTCTCTAATAAACCTTCATAGTGTGACCCCTTACTCATGAGCTTCATACACCATAGTTTGAGCAACAATGGTGTGTGGAAAGCATATCAACAGAAAATCTTATCTTTACTTCAAGACCACCAATCCCACACCCATCCACAGAAATTAAAGACATAAATGACAAAGCATAAAGTTTAACCAAGATTCATACCATGAAAAAGGCCAGTGTTCCGCCAAAAAACATCAACAAGCAACTCCGGGCAATGTGCCAAGAATTATTGAAGTAACTACTACTTTTAAATTCATTCCATGGATCCAACAAAAGAGAAAGAAGAGCAGTTGCCATTGTCATCACTGGAGTCACATAGCTCATCAACATAAGTGGATTTTTCAAACCTGAAAGAACGCACGACACAATTGAACTCAACCGAAACCCCAAATAAGTAACATGCTAACTTAAAATGAACACAGAATACAGATTTGACCAGGTTAGAAGCTTAGCAAATTGGATTGACATCATGAATCAAATCCCTTTGAGCAACCCTATCAAGCATCCTACTCAAGGCATCATTGAAGAATGGAGAGAGTGAATGAACTTGCCTTACCTATATTACCTCGCTCAAAGAACTTTCATGTTCTTAAGCAGTGAACTTTTTTTTTTCTTTTGCTTGTCAAATAAAATGAACAATTGTCAATAACCCAAAAGGATATCAATATAATCATTCCTTGCAAATGTATTTGCACAAGCATATAAATAATGCAAATAAATGCAAAGTATCAAAGGTTGCTAAAATGATAATAAGAATTAGGTAAAATGGGAAAAAAAAGGACCTACCATATTCTTCTTTCTTTATGTCAGTTTCAATTGACATGCATCACCAAATTGAGAAATCAAGTGCCATAGCCAGGAAAGAGGGGAAAAACAAAAAGAGAAAAGGAATCAGAGTCAGCAAATATGTTAGTCTATTGCAAGATCACTAATTATGGGTCGCTAACATTTTAGATCCATAATGTTAATCATACCTGCAGAAGAATTTGAGTCATGGACCAGCGAAACCCAGACATAACAGAAGCAAGCATAACAAGTACAAATCCCCAAAATTCAAATTCTGTCTCCTTTGCCACTGCATAGGAAAAAATTATTACAAGCCTGGATGAAAATGGATGAAAAGGGCTAGATGAAAAACACTGGAAAAAAACACATGTTTGAGATTTGTAACAGAGTCAAACAAACTGTAGTAGAGGCATCTGTGATCTACTGAAAGATAAGAGGTACAAAACAACATTGCAGTATCATCATTTTCACCATCATCATATATGTTATATTAACTTATCATGAGTGTGGGACAAAACCACTCATGATAAAACTGTGTATCCAAGTGCTCAACATGATCCGAATTTAAATTATAGGATGTGGAACTAGACATCTGCAAGAGGGATAAGTATTGCATAGAAAGAACAAACATTCTTAAGTTCCATAATGTCTGAGTTTTTCTCCCTAGTGAAGACAGGCATCTGAAACTTGGGAAAGGTATCAAAAACTCGGTGCCGATACCTGTCATGTCATGTTAAATCAGATAATTAAAGAAAAGAATCAAGAGCCTCCATGTTATTGACATCATTGGTTGAGATGACATCAAAGTGCCAAAACCCATCCCTGAAATTACCATGGCCACTGTTTTATTCATCCTGAACCACTGCAATTAGCATGCCAGTATCCACCATTACCATGTTGAGTTTCATTATCACTATTGATAATAAGATCCTTATCAAAATTATGGCTGCCACCACCTAATTAAATTGTCATTACTGCCACTACCAGCAATAAAATATATGGTGCCTTCATGATAGTTGTAGTAGTTCTTACAACAGTCATAGGGACAATATCTCAACATATCAATTTTAATCAGAGAATGCAATTCATCTAAATATCAGAATGGACTGTATAACTCTCAGGTCTCAAATTAGATGATTGGTAATTTTTTAACTAAACCAGACATTCTATCTATTAAGAACCACAAACAGTAAAGACCTTGATTGCTTGGTCAGATGCTACCATGACAATAAATTATGGAATTTCTTCATTCATGCAGATTTCATATTGCAGCCATGTAATGCACAAGAACTATTTCACATAGAAAACATTTTCTCATTGGTTAATGAATTACCAAGATCCTACTTGGTGAAATCAATCCATTATACTAAACAAATTGGTTTAGCCAATTATTCCGTATTAACTTGTTAAAATGTACAATAACTGTCTTTGTTCCTCACAAGAGGTTTAGATTATAGACCTATGTTAAAAATAAGTAACACGAGTTAACAAGGAATATGCAAACAAGGTGATTGTTGAACGCAAGATATGCAAAACCTAATAAAAAAAGAGTGCTTCAGCACAAATAAATAAATCTAATCAACAAATCAGCATTGATTTAGATGCATTTCAATTATGAGAAGACATTCCCCAAAACCATTTGAAATGGAAATAAATAATCCATATAGCTAACCACAATTAATTTTGAGATTAAGACTGAGTTGAGTTGAATTAACAAATCTTGGAACACAAGTACCACATATGATGATACAGCACAACAATTTTGTACCCCATTACTATGAATAATAGGATATTCCTAAATTCATAGATTGGTTATATCTGTTCATTATGAGATAAACAACCTAACATGACGTGGCACAAGTCATGACATATAGACTTACAAGTCTTATAAGATAACATATAAATCTTAGGGTAATTTAGCATAATTTTGTTAGATAACATATAACCTCACTGGTAGTATGTTAGCCTATTTCCTAGGCATTCAACCCTGTTATGTTTCCAGCCAGAGAAGCTGAAAGTGATAAGTGGAAAGCAAACAAATGCATACTGAAATAATAAATTGATATTTAAAATAAGAAAAAATGAAGGTGCTTACCTGTCAATAAAATTCCAGCTGAAATTATTACAATGATACCCAAAAGTTTAATGCTTGGAGACTCCAACCTTCCAAAAGCACAGTTCAAAATTAAGGGATAGTAACATAATAATCAAAGATAAACAATGAATTTTAATCAAAGAACATACAGCAAACTAGCTATGTAGATAAGGACAAAATACTGCACTAATGACATAGCATTATAAAACACTACTATGTTGCAGCAGATGTGAGTAAAAGAAATTCAAAGCCCACTGTTTTCCCCCTCTCTCAACACCTATTCCTTTGACTCTTTCACATTTTTGCTGCAAGCTTGCAGCCCATTGTCCACGAGAACAATTTATTTTTGCAAATCATTGTAGGACAAACTACTCGAATTAGTTCATTCCCTTTAAGGTTTTTGAAAGTTTGGAAAGGACTTCCCATGAAACAAACAAGAGTTCACTAGTAGAATAACAAACAGAGCATAAAAGCCAGTAGAATACTTGTTTATCAACAGAACCGAAGTTATGGGATTGGACAAGATCAGCTGGCAAGATATTCACCTGAATGCAAAAGCAAATAGGAGAAGAAATATAGGAGCTGCAGATTTACACTGTAGAAAAAGAAATAAAAATTGCAATAAGTAACCGCTATAAGAGATACTGCCAGCACCATATTCTCAAAGTAACATATTTATGAAGAAAGAAAGAAATTCAAGATGCAACTGTTTATCCAGCAAGGTATAAAGGATTGAGCGAACCATTGTGGCAAATGTAACGGAAATGAAAACAAGGGATGCATTGCTCAGGTTAACATCCAGTGCCGTCCCAAGAGCTGTTGGTACAACTGTGAAAGGGAAAGTCCATCTGTAGCATTAGTTGATAGAAAAGTTAATTAAACAATTTGTATAGAATTTCACTCAAAAACTATAAAAGAGTGGAAAACCATTTGTGAGGGAATTTAAAATTAATAGACAGAGAGAAGCTATAAGTTTTTAAAAAATGAAAAAATAGATATATATTTAGACCTGAAATAGCTAATGAAATGTTTTGCTGAAAATATGCTTATAAAGTTGATGAGACAATAGCTTTTTCAAAGCACCTCCAAACATTTTTTATGCTAGCCCTTATCTATACTATTTAAAAAGAGGAAATGGCTTGTACTATTGAAAAGATGTAAGTTTTGATTAGCCCATTTTACCCAAAAATCATATATATTACTCAACCTAATCATCAAGATATTTGAATGACATTACATGTATGCCATTACAATTCTTATAATACCTATAATAGCCTTATAATATTTCTTCATAACTTCATCTGCCTAAAACAAGATTATTTATACAAAGATTAAATTTTTACATCATAATTTGTTTTACACTTGCACACTCATATTTCCAGTAAATTCCAAACATACCATTTTCTTATATTTACTGATCTCATGCACATAAAAAGAAATGATTAACAGTGAGTGTTATTTTTAAAATGTTCATATTTGGAAAAGTAATTAAATGTTTTATTATTTCATGTATAAAATATTTATTTTTAATTAACTCAACTCAACTTAGCTTTAAACTCAAAATTGATTGAGTCGGTTATATTGATTTTTTGTTTTTACTCCAAATGATTATGGCTACATCTTATGATAATTGTAATGCTCTAAATAATATTTTACTCATTTCCTCCAAAATAATTTAAATCTACTTCTTCCTTTCTTCATCTTCTTTATTATAATGTGGTCGACATTTCTAATCGAGACCTCCTTAAATCTCCGCTTCATATGTTCAAACCATCTTAATCTACTTTCTCTAATGTTATTCTCAATTGATAATACTCCCACATTTTCTCTATTGATTTATTTTTAATGATCAACAAAATTAATTAATTTATTCATAATCCAATTTAATAATGATTTCATATAAAATAATTAAATTTTCTTTTTAACTCAACTTGCGATAATTATAGCATAACTTCAAAAATTAAATTGCAATCATCTCTTTTGATATTTAATTAATTCCAAATTATCAATCCACTCTATATCTTTAGCAAAATCCCACTAAAAATTTAGGGATTGATTATAAGCTCCATCTTATCTTTTTCGCTTGCTAAATGACCAAATTACTCATATAACTTCTAGAGTTCTAAAGTTATCGCCATTTTTATGAATTATTTTTTGGAATAAAGAATACCTTTTCTCTTTTCTTAGAGTAAAAACTAGATAAATATAATTTTAATTTTTATAGCATTATACTAAAAAAGTTTAAGAAATAAATAAAAAAAGAATATAATTAAAACATCTAAAAATATAGCTCTAAACATACCATTAACATGATAGTATAATGAAAGTGATAAAATATATAAAATATATATATATATATATAGATAGAGAGAGAGAGAGAGAGAAGATACTTAGTAAATATTTATTCTAAATTAAAGATGATTAAAGAAATAATAGAATAAAAAGATGTAAAAGACAGATAAACTATGTTGAATATAATGTATGGATAACACTATCATTTTATTAAGTGGAAGAAAAAATGAAGTGGAGAGTATTTAACCACTCCCAAAATTTATGTAAAAATATTGTATTATAAATACTTATTATATGGTTAATGAAAATGACCATATATATTATAAAAATAATTAATAGAGATTAAAAAATTATTATTACTATATAACCTATCTCTACTATATAAAAACAGTAAATATAAAAACAGTAAATAGGTGTTTTATTATTCACTAGGTATAATTTTTAAACTGCTTATAAAGCCCTTAACAAAATTAGATTAAATACAAATTTACAATTGAGTCATATATTTTCATTCAAATATAGAAGTACAAAAAAATTTCCTACATTCATTTATTATTAAATTCATAATTATTTAAACACAATACCACATCTAAACTTTCAAGATTTACGTTATGAAAGTTATTCAAATAATTTGTTAATTTCCAATTCACATATTTAAACATCTGAAAGAATTTTATTTAAATAACAATGAATAGTTAAATATATAGTATATAAATAAGTTTTTCTTTGTTAATAAGCGTCTTTGATAAGATTTATAATATCATTAAATTAAGAAAGTCCATGGCAATCTCACTTTTAACAAAATAAATAATATTTGACAAATCAATGCCCTAAAAAAAGCTCATCCAATAGTAGAAAAAGCAAATTACAAAAAAAAAAATTAGAATAGAAGCCATTTATTATATTTATTTATAATTATTTAATATATTAAATAAACAATAAAATAAGATAAGATTTTAGTTGGACTACATGAAGCACGTAAGAGTCCAGCTGTGTATAAAAATGTGATATAATTCATGTGGGGCACATAGTAAATGAGAAAGGAACTACTAATACTTAGTTTTACTAACTGAGAGCTTTGACAGATAGAGACATTTTTTTAATTTGAGAAACAAAGTTGAGTGTTGAAATGGGTTAAATTTATTAAAGTGGAACACAGATATTGATTAAAAATCAAGAGAGTTGTTTGTTGGGGACTCCCAACCATAAATTACTGTGTTTTTTCGGCTAAAAATCAAGTGCTTGATAAACAAAACAACGCTGAAAAAAAAAGGTACTTGAAGGTTTATAATGATGTGCAGAAAAGTGACTCAAGTTTAGTAAGCACAAATAGCCTTGGATTAGAGATTTTTAAGAATTACAAATAAAAACAATATGGATAGTTCGAGATTTTAGAGATTCTAGATTGAACAAAGACTACTTGGAGATTTTGAAACTTAGGAACTAAGATTTCATATGGGCTAGATTAAGATTTCCAACATAAGATTTTGAAAGATTTATTATGGCAAGTAAGAAAGGGTCATGAAGAAACAAAACATCAATGAAGAACAAGAGGAGGAAATTTTACACTCATATAGAACAATATCAATAGTCTATCATTACATGTGTGAACATTTAGAAAAATGTTGTTGAATGAGCCAATCTAATTCAAGATTAGCTTGGCTTATAAAGGAACATTTTTAGACACTCCATTGTTTTGCTTCAAGTAAAACAATGAAAAGACTTTCCAATGACCAAACATGTCCTAAACTGGATTAAACAAGAATATAAATTGCCAGACTCGATAAAATAAACATGAAAGTAATGTCCTAAAACACAAAAGCAAAAAACAAAAAAACAAAAGAAATAGCAACAGTAATATAGAACCACATTCTTAAGGGTTGAATTACACCCGTTGTCCCTGAACTTACCTATTAATTCACAAATGTCCTTAAACTTCGATTTGTTATACAAAAATTCTCAAACTATTATTTTGTCACAACAAAAATCCTTTTTACCGTTTTCTGGTGTTAACCAAACCAAAAACTTGACGTGACATCTGACTCAGCATTTTTAATATTTATTCACTCTAATCAAGAAGCCACAGCCACAGCCACAGCCACACACACACACACACACACACACACACACACACACACATATATATAATAAAAATTTGAAAAAAAAAAAAAAAGGACCCGATCTCTCTCTTTCTTCCTTTCTCTCCTTGTTCCAATGGAGACAGCCACTATCTCTCTCCCTTGAAATCGAAATCCCGTAAATCTCACACCATAACGACGATGACGATTTCCAATCCCTCTTTCACAGTCACAAAAAATTTCAACTTCCAAAAAAGCCCTCATACCCTCTTCCAACTATTGCCACCGACCACCCAAAAAACCCAAGCAATCCATCAATTCCGGCAAGGAGAACATCACTCCCACATACTCACCGAGTATTTTGGATGTGAATACTGGGTATTTGTGCAACTAACAAATACCCATTTGAGAATGAGTTTCCTTGAATTTGACTTGTGACACATGAGTATGGATAGAAAGGGACCAAAGGTCTTATGTGTCTGTCCAAGGAGCAATCTCATTGGAATCCCCATAATTATCAACAGATGAATCGCAAGATAACTCTAAGAAAAAAGACACTGTAGAGCACTTGTTGAACCACCGCAAACGATGTTTTGCGACTTATGAAAATGGAACGGAGCTCGCTCATTGTTGACAGCGGAATTGAACAAGTACAACTGGAATGGGTTTGATGAAGAAGATGAAAGGTCAACAAGCATTTCAATCTTTGATGCTTTATCTGTCGCAGATTTGGTGGGTTTGTTCAATCTATGATTCTTTATTCTTTATCCGTTTCAATCTCTGATATGGGTTTGATCTTCTCATCCTTCTCCTTTTTTTATGTTTTTATTAAATAAAAATAAATATATAATTATAAATAAATATAAAAATACACGTGGCGTTTTGATTAGCATGAATAAATATTAAAATTGTTAAGTCAGATGTCACGTCAAATTTCCAGCCCGGTTAACACTAGAAAAAGGTAAAAAAGTTTTTTATTGTGACAAAATAATAGTTTGAGAATTTTTGTGCAACAAATTGAAGTTTAGGGACAGTTATGAATTAAGAGATAAGTTCAGGGATAATGGATGTAATTTAGTCCATTCTAAATAGGAATAATCATATCGAAAGATTTGATCAATGTAATCACACTCAAATGAGTCACATCAGTAGTTTAGTAAGAGCATATGTGATATAGAATTCGCAATTCAACTTAACTAAGGCACTCAAAAACTAAGTATTATTCACTACATGTTTCATTTCTAATCTAGTACAAGCATCCAACATAGAAAAAAAAATTCATTGTTCCAGGTAAGGTCCATATCAATAACACTCCTTCCAAGACTCTAGTGGATGTGAAGGGGCAAAATCTTCTATTTGGCTATTTGCAATTCACTTCATCAAGAAAAATCATGATGAAACTACATGGTCAATATCACGCTTATTCAAACTCCATAAACCTTACCAACTAGGCTTAACTCAAGAAGTTAGGGAGGTCAAGATCATAATTTCAAGCTATAGTAGTTTCCTCTAGCACCCAAAAAATAAAATAAAACAAAACAATTACTTGATATTCTTTATTTTCAACTTGAAAATCACATGTATGGAAGACTTGGAAATCATAGCAATTCACAATGAACAAGAAGATGATTGGCATTCCCTCCAACTTTTACAAATAATGCACCTACAGACCAAAAGAAGTCCTCTCTTTATCAAAACCTACATAATCAAAATAAAATCAAGCAAGGCTCTACTCTCACTCTCACTAAATTATTATATTGTTCTACAAAGACCACACTCATGAATCAAATCGGCAGACTTGCTCTTAGTAGACCTAAAACGATTATGATCATTTCAATTGGTCCTTCTAGTTATAGACAATTATTGTGTCAAGTCTAAATACAATACAAGATATTGGAGATCGAACCTTGCAAAATTTAGAAATATTTACACATTAGAAAAAATTTAGCATTTCTTAATTTCAAATTTCATGATAGTGTTGTTTCAAACAAAATGTGGTGAAACCAGTGGTTATTGTACCACTGCAAATTCCCTCTGAAACCTTGAAACTATTGCACATAAAAAAAGAAAAAACTGACAACTTGGGCATGTTCCTGGCTTTATCACATTGACTGTCTTGGTATAATTATGTTGGAAACAGCATTTGCCAAAGGACTCAGATATATCCCACAATAATTTCGAGCTAAATAAAATAAAACACCAAAAATGTGACAATGTAATAGTTCTTTCCCTTAAGCAACACTTAATCATTACTGGCCATAAAACTTAACCTACCAAGAAAATGTGAACAATACAAACTAAACCACCTATATCGCGCTAAATCTAAATTCATATTACATGTAAAAAAATATGCAACCACAATAGAATATTGTGCAAAAACCAATGTTTTCAAAACCAGCCTTGTAATTTTATGCACAGAACAGAGAATCAAGGACTAGAGTTAATCAAGGACTAGAGTTAAACTGGGACTAAAGTAGAGATGAACTGACATAAAATTAAATTTATCAAAATTAGTAGAATTTATTATTAATGGTTGCATAGTTTCACATTTCTGGGGATAATTTAGAGAGTTTAACTTAGTAGGCCTGAAGTGAAGCTCATTGAGGAGAATTCGACTCTCTTTTAACATTTGTTTAGTGAGCTTAAATGTCAACCATATATCCTTTATGGTACATGAACTTATCCATTTACCTCTAATCAAACTATATGTGGACTTCACCTTACTAGATTATAATCTATCTTCCTTATCACTATAAATAACCCCTTTCATTTGGGAGGATTTTGATTCTCTCAGTGCTATTTAATCATTTATATTCTCACATATTCATTGTATATTTTATCTCTCCAGACAAAATCACTTTATCATATACTTCTTGGTATATCTTAATTTACATCTTATTGAGTAATCTATAATGAACCATCTTAACTCAATATGCTATTTTATACTTCACTTGCCATGCAACATTTATGCCCTCTAAGAATGCCCACTGCTCTCACAACCTCTCTAAATTATTTCTTGAGCATTACTTGCATGCAATATTACCTCTGTACTTACTCAAAGAACCTTATATCTACAATGATCATAAGAAAATAAACAAAACCAATTACTAATAACCAATATAATAAATTTTGTTACAAAAAATAATTAGAATTTTTAACTATAATTTGAAATTCCAAAACAATAGTGTTCTATAATGTAAGAAATATTTGAAAAAAAGTTTTAGATAATATAACAAATCAGTGTTGTTAAAGGCTCGAGGCGCAAAAAGTTCTAGAGCCTGAGGAGTAAGGCCAGGGGAGCACTTGGTGGATATAAGGTGCAAATTGACTAAATAAAAAAATTATTTATATATTTTGTTAATGGATAATATGGTATAAAATGGAAGATGAGGAAGGGAGATAATAGAAGAGAAAAAGTTGCAAAAAGATGAACAAAACAATATCATTGATAGAAGAAGAAAATATCATGTAAAGGAAAAAAAAAAAGAAGAAGAAGAAGAAGAAGAAAAAGGACAAGTGGGAGAACATACTTGGAAATATTGGTAATTTGCCTCCAGAGACGATTATGTGCAGTTTGCCTTTGGAGTACTCATGTTTATATGTGAGTTTTTTTTTTTTTTTTAGTTATAGTTAGATTCAGATGGTTCAAAAGTTTCCTTTTTGTATTGGGTTTTGGGCCCACAAATTAGTTAAAACTGTAAAAAACAATTAAAACAATTTTAGGTATGCCTAAGGGCCTGGCCAGATAGCGTCTATACCCAGGCAAGGTACTGCGCCTGGTTGCTCCTTGCACCTAGGCATGAGCCCTTTAACAACATTACAACAAATATGGGAAAAAGTTTAAAATAATTCCCTGTGATTTAGCACTTTTCAGCTTCGGTGGTTGCAATTTTTCATCTGTTATCATTTTAGTATCACTTTACTAATATTATTAGAAGTTAAGAATTTTGTGTATATAACCCTTGCATGGTGTAAAAGAATTCATTACACAAAATAATATATTTTTATATGCCTACAAGAAAAACATTTGTATATGTAAACTTTTCATGATAAAAGTTTTTTAAAAAAAATTACAGTAATACCATGTGATCACCCCTATAGGCGCCACAAAAGTAATAGTCTGTCAAACTTTGTTAATAGTTTGTGTCACACGAGTGCTATATGAGAGTCATTTTAATGACATTAACAAAAATATCACATGAAAACTAGAAGTACTAAAATGGTATCTTGATAAAATACAGCCCCTAGCGGAAAAAGATGCTAAACCACAACATATGTGTTTTTGAATTTCCCATAAGCATATTTATTCCAACAAATTAAATTAGCTTTGACAGAAATATAAATGATAAATTTAACAAAAATAACATTTCAGCCTTGCAAAAGAAAAGAAAATAGAGAAAAAACTAAATTATTTCTATAAATGCTAGGTTAAATATATATATATATATATATATATATATAATCCATATGAAATGTAAAATATCAAGCTCTGTTAGATGGAAGGTGGTGTTGGTAATTTGTTTCAGTGCAAGTTTTAATATTTCACAGGTGGTGAAGTAAAATTGTTTAAATGAAGGCTACATGGAAACTTGAGAAACAACCATGTTTCACTTAGTCTGATTGCTCTACCTATATGAATTGTAAACAGTCAACTGATTCACCAGTTACCCAGCCAATTCAAGCAAGTTAGACCAAGTTGTTTCATGAAGGGAGTTTGAGGTGCAGACCAATTTGAGCACTAGAGAGTTTTCAATTTTCCAACTTTTGTGGTTCAATTTCCAGGCCAATCTAGGTTGAACTATACAGGTGGCAATCACTAGTTTTCATAGGGGTACAATCAACTCAAAAATATCTTCACAAAGAAAAAGTCCTCATTCACCTTCTTTAAAAAATCAGAGATCTATCCTCCAATGAACCATGCAAGTACGAGCATCATTGATGACATGTACAAATATAACAAAAATTGCATACAGGCTTTGCACATGATAAGCATATCCATGCACAGAACCAATGCTCTGAACAATAATCTGCAGACAAGGTCTTTTATTCCAAAATAAAAATCCCCAAATACCAAAATGAGCCTCTATTCTTTTTTTTTTTATTATGCTTATTTCTAACTTATGGTCACAATAAAAAGTTAAAGCACTATAATTTTATTTTGCCTCTCAACTTTTCCAGTTAAGGACAATTCTTAGACCAAAAACACAAGCCCTAGAAGTATGATGCAATATCACACTAGTTTTTTCTGAACACAGATAGAAAGAGAATGTAGAGGTTCTTATCACTTTCAAACAAAAGTACTAAATACAGAACTTATTACTAGAAGGTTCAACAACCTCATCCACCCCTCCACTACTTGGCCTAAAGCTCATATTCTTCATTTTTAAATCTTTCACAGAAAATAAAATAAAGCACAATTGATAATTCAATTAAGAAAAACATTGGCTTGTTTGACAATATTGAAAAGCAAAATTCAATGGCTGAGTTAGAAAAAGCAAAAGAGAACATATATGTAACAAGGTACCTCTCATAAAATAATCCCTCCAAGTCATAGCAACAGTGAGTTGAAATCTATGAGACCAAAACCATGTGATAAACTTTGACAAAACAGCTTGCATTCCAAAATGGACAGTATTCATCAGTAATGGAGCAGGGAACTTTCCCAAATCATCTCCTAAGAGAGTTTTATTGTACCTATAGAAACCAGCAAATACCACAAGGTAAAAAAAATGAAAATAAGAACATGAGCTACAAAGCATTTTAATATCTCCTGATTATTGAAGTAAAAGATGAACTTACAAGGTCAAAAATGTGCTGAAAGTGTACCAAACAAGTATGAAAAACAAAGTCTTCAACACATCCGCAGCAGACACAGGGCTCTTAGACTTCAGCGGCAACTTTTCATGGTTGCCAAAAGAATCAGCAGTATTACCACTACTATCTGATAAACGTGTCTCCCCAGGAGACCCATTGTCAATTTCAAATGGCACGTAATTCTCTTTTTCTTTTCCTCTGTTGTGTATATTGATTTCATGGTCCATGGTGTGTATATTAACTTCATGATCCATCGTGTGTATGTTGATTTCTTGATCCATGGTTTTACTACCATTCAAATGCAGAATTATATTCCGAAAATTATTTTTATTACGATATCTATCAGTATCTACATCCCCATTTTCTGTCTTGTCCTGGTAAAGCAAAGGCAACTCAAAATCAGAGTCTTCAACACCAGCAATAGAATTTTCTAATTGATGTTCAAAATGAACTTTTCCATCTTCTTCGAACCAGCGAGAGAATGAAGGGTCTTTATGAATAGGAGAAACTTGATTTTCACTAGAGCTGTAATTAACTCCTGTGTACTGAACTTTTTTATTATCAAAATAACTCTCTACCATCTCCCTTTGAATTCTAACTTAAAGCCATCTACATACTCCAAGTCAAGCCAATGCAATATATCTAATGTGAATCACTACAAACAAATTTCAATAGCAGAGTTATTCCACCGTGAGGCGTCATCCAAAGCCAGTAAATGTGCAACATGTAGAGCAAATTATTCTGAATCCAAATTTCAAAACTCAGACAAGAATTGACCCAATGAAAATAATAGAGAATCAACAAAGTAGAAGAGATGGTAAGACGCAGAAACAAATTTCGATCGACATGCGACCTGTAGCAGCCAAATCTCTCAGGATTTTAAGTTGAAGTACCAATATAAGCAGGTTGAAGATAAGAAATATATAAACAACAATATATGGTGCAAATTACAACTTAATATTCATATTCATAACAAAAAAAAAAGGGTTTTCTCAGTAACCAAACAGAATAGTAAAATCAAAAAGAATTACAAGAAAAGAAACAGAAATCAAGATCATAAGAAAAGGAAATAGCTGACCTGAAGAATTGGAAGGAGATGAAGATCTGAGAGCTCTCTCTGTCTCTATTGTTCTCTGCAAAAGCAAAATCAGATTTCTGCTTGAAATTTATATGTTTATTGAACAAATGAGAACTGAGATCTGATCTTGAAAAATACAAATAATGGAATTATTTTTAGTTGGTGCGTTTGGTATGTAAGTTTTGGTCGTAGCCTGTTTGTTAAAAGGCGTAGATTTAAAGAAAGATGTTCACATAGCTTTTTCATTTATTAATATTATTGCTCCACCTAATTTTTAACATAGATTTTTGCCCCCTTTTTTTTTGTCTTTAGATATTGAAATAAGACGCAAATATTCTAGTATCAATTCGGATTTTCTGTATAATTTTTTTATATTTTATTTTTTATCTCCTATATTTTTTGTTATATATATAAAAGATAATGGTATAGTCAAATATAAATTTATATAAATTTATATATAAGATAATGATATTGTCAGAGCTAAATTTATTAGAATAAGAGCGATTTAAATTTTTTACTTTTGCATTGATAATATTAATCTTTTATTTATTTCAACTAAAACTTCTATTTTTATATTTAAAAACTCTCATTAATTACAATTAATTTATTTTCTTATTTATATATTAGTTTCTATATATACTATATATGTATAATTCATATAAAAATAAAACTAGTAACTAGAACATTGAAAAAAAATAAGACTCCATTTGGGGACAAAAATTGAAATTAAAATTGAAAATTTCAATTTCAATTCTAATTTTCTAAAATTAGAATTATGTTGAAATTATAATTCTAATGTTTATTTCACACAAAAAATTAAAATTGAAATTGAAATTAAATAAAAAATTAGTGATGATGAAAGTATTTATTTAAATTGGAAGCGGTGGCGGTGGCGGTGGTGATGGACCGCTGGCAGTGGCGGTGGGGGTGGTGGTAGATTGCCTACGATGACGGTCTGACTAGTCATCATCACCGGCAGTGATAGTTGTGAGGCCTCACCCGAGCACCGCCGTTCAGGCCCGCTCTTAGGAAAAAGAGCGTTGGGCATCGGAGTGCTCATATGGGGCAATTTCTCACGGAGGAGACGACTTTAGCGCCTTTTATTTGAAAACGATTTTGATTTTTGAAGTCGCCACCTTAAATTATTTTTGTTGGGAAAATTTAAGGTAAAAACCCATTTTGACTCCAATTTTATCTCAAAGGAAAAAAGTGCACTAATTTTCGAAACCAAAGAGGATTTGAGGACTAGATTTTCGGTTGAACTTGACTTCTAATTTTAACCTTGATTTAAAATAATTTTCATGAGCAATTAAAGAATGACATGTAAAAATGCATGAGCAAGTAAATAAGTGGATGAACAATTAAAGTGTTATCAAGTAAAGCAATTAAAAGAAAGCGATAAAAGTAAATTATTACATCTCAAAAACTTCAAAAATAGGGGATATCAACTTTAGTCCTTATGGGTTCTAGGTTGATCACACATTCCCCAAATAATATATTCAAGAAATAAAGTTAAACAAATAATCAAAGGAAAAGAGATGATTTTTTGTCTTTTTTGGATTTGAAGCTTTTATACAGTTTGCCTGCGTATCCCGTCGAATGGGAATCAAAACCCATGCAGTTCTTCCTTCTCGCAAAGGAGGGTTGATTTTATGCCCAATTTATCATTTTTGATTCTTTATTTTAATGCTCTACTAAAATAAAGAAGATGAGTTAGGAGACGATACCTTTGCCCTAGCTTTTAGGGATGCTGGCGTACGGAGTGCTCTTCCGGACCAGAGTTCACCTTGGATCGGATGACGCCTGAGGAGATGAGTCGGGATGCTTTTTTAGCTCTTAAGAAAACAAGCCGTCGGAGGGACCTTACTTCAAAGAAATATTCAACTGAGAGGCTTAATACGCCCCTAATAGCAACTCTTTTAAATTTAAGAGAGCTAAAAAAGAAGAAAATATGACTTGGAGAGGAAAAAAGACGAAATCTAATGACAAAAACAATTTCTTGTCTTCTTTTCCTTGCTTCCGTGAGTTTTGGTGTGTTTCTGTGTGTCCTTGTGTGTTTTGGAAAGTGGGGAGAGGCTCTCTATTTATAATAGGAGCGTGGGGGGTTGAATCCCATCATTTTTTAATGTGGGATTCGGAAGAAAACAGGAGCAAAACGTCGCTGCCGCCAGCAAGAGGAGGTGTTGCCGCCAGAAGGGGTGGCGACGCCGCCAGTGTGCCTTAGAGGCATAGGTTCTGAAGGACGATGGCAGCAATGGCAAGGAGTCATGCTGCCACCCTTAGGCATGGCAGATGCCGCCCAGGGGGGGGGGGGGGGGGGGGGGGGGGTCCAAGGCCAGACGGGGGGCCGGGGGGGGCGACACACCTAAAAAGAAAAGCCTGTGTTTGTGGTG